>SMMG02000400.1:0-10901 GCA_005393395.2 Gossypium australe
AGAGAGATCAAGAAAGATTTCTTGATTTCTTAAGCAAAACTAAAAACTCTAATAAGCTATTCTAAAATCTGATTCAGGATTCGATCATCTTAAAACTCTAATAAACTATTCTAAAATCCGATTCAGGATTCGATCATCTTAAAACTCTAATAAACTATTCTAAAATCCGATTCAGGATTCGATTCCAGGCTACAACAATGCCTATTTATAGTGGAAAAAATGAACTCTAATTTAATTACAATTGAATTCCGAACATTATGTTGATAAGAATGGCTTCATGATTTTTTCCACGTAGCCATCTTGATTTGTTTGCTTCCACCGTCTTCAATCAAAATTGTTGTGGTTGCTTCCACGTTTCAATTGCATTAAATGGTTGCTTCCATCATGCATGACATCATCTTTGTCTTTTGGTGGTTTCCTTCTTTTTAAGTCACCGCCAAAATTGAATGCATCTTCTTGCTTTCATTACTTGATGGTAACGGGTTGTTACATCAATAATTAAATTTCTTCCTTTTTTGGATTTTATCCTTCCTGGATATTTCTGAGATTCATCTCTTCGATTTCATCCAGGTGTAGGGATTCTGGTGAAGGTACTGGTGTGTTCCAGTGCTCCCACACTTCTCTGATTTCTGCTGTTAACGGATAATCTTCAATTTCCATTTCAGCTATTTTTGTTAATAGTGACATGGCTTCTTCGTTCTCGTGCCTCTGGGGATTTCCAGTGTCGTAGGCTAGGATTCTTCTACCGTCAGTCCAGAACTCGAACGTGTTTTGTCGGAGTAGGAACTGAGCTTCCGCCATTAAATCAACTCCGGATTGGATTTGATAACGGAAATAATTTTTGTAACACTCGTCAATTGTTTTTGACAAATGCTCTTGATCTTCTTGGACCGCCAAGAGGGATCTTCCTCCAAGCATTTTATGAATAATCCATATTTGATATGGCTGATAAAATTTTTCTTTTTCAGCAATACCAATAAGGCTGTGTATTTTTATATAAAAATAGTAAACAAAATCATCTAAATTAACATAGTTTGTTAATCTAGATTTTACCATAGCCGGAAAATCTTTTAGTAAATGAAAAGAAAGATTTTGGACTGTTATTTCTTTAAACAAATCCCCATTCAATACTGGTTATATCAAATGGATCATGATCAAGTCGAAATTTGATAGTAGGAGTTTTTTCTCCTATATCATTTGTATAAACAAAAGCTTGTGAAAAATATTTTGACAATGTTTCCGAAAATAGAGCTTGCTGGTTGCAAATGGCTCGATTTATTTTTGAAAATATATCAATAGGTAGAATTTGTCTACACTTGTTATATAGACATATTCTAAACATCTTATTAATAATAGGAGTATTTCTCCCTTTACTAATAAAATATTGAAATATATCAAGAAGATTGTTTATCTCCTTAATATCCATATATTCGATTAGGATATCATCCCAATCTCGGTATAAAATAGATTTTAGTAATAATTCTTCAGATTTATTTTCTTCAGTTGTTTTTTCAACTAAGAATTCGGAGAATTGGGTAAGAGCTTTTCTGAAACTAGCCCTTTGTTCCAAAATATGGTTTTCCATATCTTGTTTATGAAATGGTAATATTCTGGGGTTAAGCCTGGATTATAAAAATCCTTTAGATTCGAGAATTCAGAGTTTTGTTGGTTTTTCAACAAAGCATCTGCATATTTGAGAATTTCAGAATCGGTAGGAGGCTTTTGAGAAAATTGAGAATAATCCACCTGTGTTGGTGAATGTGATCCAATTGGTTGGTTTACCAATGGATATGGTAAATAATATCCCTGGTTAGGATAAAATTGTTCCTGTGTTGGTGCAACCATAAATCCTTGTTTAGGAATTATTTTTGCAGGTGCAGCCATAAATCCTTGTTTAGGACTTATAGGTGATTTTCCCTTGTTGGGTTTTTTATGGACAGTTCTCCATCCATCATTTTCTTTTAGAGGTTGTTTACCTCTATCCATAAGGCCTGCTAAGAAAATCAGCAATCATATTGTTAGTACCTTTTATGTATATGACTTCGAAATTGAATTGGCATAATTCATTATACCATCTAATCCTTCTAGGTACTGTTTCTAAACTTTTATTAGTAAGAAACTGTTTGACAGCTTGATTATCGGTTTTAATAATAAAACTTTCTGGTGCTAAATATATTAGGAATTTTTTTATTCCTTTTTTTATTGCTAATAGTTCTTTTTCATAAATAGCATAATTAATTTCGTTTGGTTTAAACTTTCCAGAACTATATCCACAAATTAATTCTTCATTAGCCATTGTTTTGGCTTTTAATACACATCCCCAATTTCTTTCTGAGGCATCTGTTTCTAGAATTAATTTATCACCTTGTTTAGGTAAATAAACTTTTGGAATATAATTTATTTCAGACTTTATTTGTTTTATAATGTCTGAATCTTTGTTAGACCACTCAAAAGGCTTGTCCTTTGTAATATCCTAAAAATTGAGTAATTATATGTTGCGTTATTTTGTTGCTTAGCTAGTGAAATGATTCAATTTGTGTGTTTAAAACGGCCTCAAGAAGGCTCGGATTTATTTGGACTTGGAATAATTTTTTTTGGTAAGTAGTACTTTATGGAAATGGAACAAGTAACCTTAAATGCTTAAGGTAATTAAATGGTAAAAGTTAGCATAAGATGAGCAAGTGGTAAAGGGGATATGGCGCCATGTAGGTTTGCTTGAGGGAAGAGGTTCGAATCTCATATGTAGCATTTTAAAGAGTATATTTTTTTGTGCTAGGAAGAGTTTGATTTGGTCAAAAGAATACAAATGGTGGAGTAGGTGAATGAGTGAATTGTGGAAAAAAAAAGAAATGGGAGAAAAAGGAATGATGGGGAGTGATTTATGGAAAAAGAAAAAAAATTATAATACAAATGGTGGAGTAGGTGAATGAGTGAATTGTGAAGAGGGGGTGTTTAGGAATTTTTTTTCATTTGGTCACTTTTTCTTTACCTAATATTTTGTTTCTTTTGGTTACATTTCCTCCTTGCTGGAAATTTCCTCTTCTTCTATAGTGTTCCTTCTACTCATCTTTTCTCTCTTTCATCCAATTCTAGCTAGTACAACTTGAGCCTTGTGTTGCAAATCTCTTCTTGGCCGAAACCCCTACTTCTTTTTCCCTTCTAATCTTCAAGTGGTTGATTCCATTCTTCTCATCTTTCGGTTTCCATTGCGGTGTGTCCCAAAACCGAATAGTGGTTCTTACGTTTTGTTGTTGTTCCGATTCTTTTGATAATCAAAGGGCAGAATCGTTAACATCAGTCGCAGTAAGGAGCGTGTGGTGGTAGTCAGAAGGCGGGGTTGAATATCGGGACTCCGTAGAGGGAAATCACGTAGTGGTAAGTGATTCAAGTGTAAGTATTACGTGGGGTATGAAATCTTTTGGAAATCCGAGGCTAACTTTTGGTTGGTATTGTTCTAGGGTCAACGAAGAGTGGTTCTTTAGGAAATCCAAATCAGGTGTGTTTACTTTCCGAATACATGTTTGAAATGGGGTGTGTAATCTCATACCTCTCTAAATGTTTGCATGAAATGTTCTGTGAATCGGTCGAAAGACTGAAAAGCCGCAAACCAGCATCTATGGCCACTCGGGCGTACGTATGTTCGAAGTGGTAACCATATTTTGTAACAAAACAGTTTTGGTTAACAGCAGTGACGTGATTTTGAAAAATCACAAAAAAAGTACGAATTGAATTAGAAAGTGAAGGAGATATGGATTGAAAGATAATTGAGTCTATTTTCTTATAAAGGAAACGGAGTAAGCAAAGGATTAGTATATTTTGAGATTTTAGAGTTTTGTGAGACTGGTTCAAGGTGATTTCGAGATCCCCTGTTCTGACTTTACAAAATCACTATAAATTGTAGAAAAATAATTACGGAACATGGTTTATATTATTAGAATCCTTAGTGAGTCTATTTTTATTTGGATCAAACGAAACCAGTATTTGAGTTCTGTACAATAAGATATCTGAGATTTTGTGAGAGAGGGGCAGAACTGTCAAACAGAACAAGGGATACTTTGAAGAATAAACTGTACTAATTGGCTAAGCCAAAAATTCTGGAAAAATTACAGTAAGACGTTATATGAGTCTAGTTTCAAGGAAAATTTACGGATATAAGTTTCGAGTTTCCTAACTCAAGTTGTAGTCAATTTAGTCAGTACGACGCAGATGGACAGTTTTGATTTTTATGTCCCAAATTAGTAATTAAGCCTAGGTTGCAGAAATTACCATCATACCATTAGAGGGTAAATTACCGAATTACCCTTAGTGGGTACGATTACCGATTATAAAAATGCCCTTACGGGCTGAATTACGAAAATGCCCCTAATGGGCTGAATTACAAAATTCCCTATGAACCGAATTACGAAAATACCCTTAATGGGCCAACTTGATAATTTGCTATATGGGCCAACTTGATAAATTGCTATATGGGCCAATTTGATAATTTGCTATATGGGCAAATTTGAAAAACTGCTAGGTCGATATATGGGCCAAAACTGCTAGATCGATATATATGGGCCAAAATTGCTAGATCGTTAAATGGGCTAAATTGCTATTTTGACTAACGGGCCAAATTGATAACTTGTAATATGGGCTTTTTGTTGAAATTTACCTTATGAATATATTGTTATGCATTATATATATATACATGACTGCATGGGTTGGGATAATTGACGAAGAGAAGAAAGGCCTGTTGCCAAAATCTAGTTCGGTGGCTCTGCCACAAATATTTTAAATGGCTTAATGCCTCTAGTTCGGTGACTTTGTCACAATCTAGTTCGGTGGATCTGCCACAAATATTTTAAATGGCTTAATGCCTCTAGTTCGGTGACTTTGTCACAATCTAGTTCGGTGGCTCTGCCATAAATATTATAATTGGCTTAATGCCTGCTATTGGTGTGTTGGGCGGGGTGGGTTGACTTGATCCCACAGGTGTGTTGGTTGGTACGGTGGTGTGTAGCGGATGGAACCTAGGTTTGGTTGGGAATTGCATATCACATGCATTTTTTTATATATATATTTGATTTTATGTATTGTACAATTGTAAATGGGCTCAAGCCCAACTAATTGCTTAAATGGTTTTGGCCCAGTGAACACGGTAAGTGGGTTACACATTGAGTTCTAAGTAACTCACCCCGTTTTCCTTACCCTTCTCAGGTAATAATAATTGATGGAGGTGGGCCGGGGATGACTTCGTGTGGAGGCCATACTAAGAATGATGAGTTACAAAAACTTTGAACTTCTTTTAAGTATTTAAGTAATATTTCAATTGCGATGTAATAAGGCCTCTGGTATTATTTTTAGGGATTTTTATTTGTGGGATGGTTTTTAATATGTTTTAATTACTCAAATGGGGTTGTTTAATTTTTATAAATGTTTTCTTAAACTTGTGTATAAAAAGGGGGTTTTTCTTAAATATCACTCACTCGTAAAATTTTGTGAAAACTCTCTTATAAATTCATTTCAACCAATTATTGAGATTTTTTAACCAATTATCTCTCTGTAAATCAAATTGTAAACTCTTATGTTTTAAAATCATGGTTTTCAAATAAATCTCGATTTTTGATAAACTCCACCTTTAAAATCGTTTTCAAGAATTGTTTTTATTAAAAGCATTGATGACTGGACGTAAGTTCGAATTGTGTGGCATGCCAAGTCTGGTCTTAACGCATAGGCCGGGTTTGGGGTGCTACATTTTGTGATATCAGAGCCAGTTTCAAAACTCGGCTATGGTTTGGGTTCAACAACAAATTTTGTTTAAAAAAACTATTTAAATTTCTAGATGTTATGTGTTAAAGGTAGTATGGCACCACGAGCATCCAGCACCAAGTTAAGTAAGTATTTGTATATTAAATATTTATTATTGTGATATGACCATAGGAACACTCTAGAACTTCTAGTTTTAGATGTTGAAAACGATATAGATTGAGACTATAGGAAGTGATTGTGAAAACAACTTTACCTCCTATATCTCATAAAATATCGTTAATAAATGCTGAAATAGTATACTGATTCATAAAACTTGAAATCAGATTAAACCGAAATACCCAATATGAGCACTAGAGGACGTGGACGTGGACGTGGTAGACGTGGTCGTGGTAGAGGCCGAGGTGCTAGGGTGGCGTTTGAAGCATCGGGTCTTATGCCGGAAATGGATGCACCTGTGTCACCTGGGAGTGAGACTGGATCTCATGATCATACGAGAAAGGATAATGCTTTGACTCGAGCAATGCTGCGATTCCTAGAAAGGGTTATTGGGGTTAGAACTGGTCCAGCAATTCGTGGATCAATCTCGGAACGGCTTAAATCAAGTGGTGCCGAGGTTTTTAGAGGTGTTTCTGGTGTAGCTCCAAATGTTGCGGAATATTGGCTCGAGGCTGTAGAGCGGATTATGGATGATATAGAGTGCACTGTTGAGCAGAAACTGAGAGGGGCTGTATCCTTGCTAAGGGATGAGGCGTATCAATGGTGGCTTACGGTTCGAGAAGGCACTGAGGCTGCATTGATTACTTGGGATTTCTTCAAAGCTGCTTTCCAAGGGAAGTACGCCGGGACAAGTTATATAGATGCCCGGAGGAAGGAATTCCTAAATTTGATTCAAGGAAATAAGACGGTGGCAGCCTACGAGGCGGAATTTCTTCGCTTGAGCCGTTATGCTCGCACAATAGTGTCGACTGATCATGAGCACTGTGTACGCTTTGAAGATGGGCTGAATGATGAGTTGCGGGTACTGATAGCCCCACAACAAGTACGGACTTTTACCTCGCTCGTGGAGAAAGCCAAGATAGCTGAAGAGGCTAAGAAATCAGAACGCCAGAACCGGGAAAGAGTTAGAGGCAAGAGGGATATTAAGTACACGGTTTCTGCTAAAAGGTTCCAGAAGAGGCCCCGAAATGATGAGCCAGCTCAAGCTAGAGCACCTGTGACTACTAATCAGAGTTGAGATTGTACTGAATGTGGGAAGCGACATCCTGGGGAATGCTGGAGGAAAACTGGTGCCTGCTATAAATGTGGTTCCACAGATCATCAATATTAGAATTGCCCTCGACGAACTGATACGACTTCAGAAGCTCGTAACCCTGATGCTCAGCCAGCAAGAGGCACTCAGCAGCCACCGAGAGGCCGTGGACCAGGTCGTGGTGGTAATGGTGTTGGACGTGGTCAAGGTGCACCGGGTCGAGGAAATGGCTTTAGAGGTAACGAGGAGGCAAGACAGCCGGGGTTAGTTTATGCGGTTAGGCGTCGGGAAGATGGCGATGCACTTGATGTGATAACTGTTACGTTTTTCATCTTTGATGTACCTGTTACTGCTTTGATAGATATCGGGTCTACCCATTCGTATGTTGCTAGTGCCATATCTGGAAACCTGAATATTAGATCTGAGATTACCGATAGAGAGATGACGGTACTTAGTCCTTTAGGACAGTCGGTAATTGTGAATAAACTGTTTAGAGACGTGCCCTTAGAAATCCAAAGAGAAATATTTCTAGCGGATTTGATGGAATTTCCTTTTGGCGAGTTCGATCTTATTTTGGGAATGGATTGGTTGGTGAAGCACCGGGCGCAATTGGATTGTGCTGAAAAGCGGATGTTGATAAGGACTGTGGATGATGAGAAGGTAGTTATGATTGGTGAGCGAAGGAACTTTTTGGCAAATGTGGTATCTGCTTTGAAGGCAGAAAAGATGGTGCGAAAAGGGTATGGAGCATTCCTAGCCTTCATTAGTGCTTCGGATGCCAAGGAATTATCGGTGGACGGTGTGAGAACGGTGAAGGGATTTCCAGATGTCTTTCCCGAAGAACTTCCGGGTCTACCTCCAGATCGAGAAGTAGAGTTTGGTATTGAGCTTTTGCCCGGAACGGCTCCGGTGTCCATTGCTCCTTATAGAATGGCGCCGAAGGAGTTAGCGGAGCTTAAAGCTCAAATTCAAGAATTGTTAGATCGGGGATTTATCCGACCGAGTGTGTCTCCGTAGGGAGCACCGGTTTTGTTCGTCAAGAAGAAGGATGGGTCGATGCGTATGTGCATTGATTATAGGCAGTTAAATAAATTGACGATCAAGAATAGGTATCCATTGCCGAGAATCGATGACCTGTTTGATCAATTAAGAGGAGCTTCAGTTTTCTCCAAGATTGATTTGAGATCGGGTTATCATCAACTCAAGGTTAAAGAAGCGGATATTCATAAGACGGCATTCCGAACTCGTTATGGACATTATGAGTTTTTGGTTATGCCGTTTGGTTTGACCAATGCACCAGCTGCATTTATGGACATGATGAACCGAGTCTTTCAACCCTATCTAGACCGGTTTGTAGTGGTGTTTATAGATGATATCTTGGTATATTCGAAGAATGAAGAAGAGCATGACTCACATTTGCACATTGTGTTGCAAATTTTGCGGGATAAGCAACTTTATGCCAAATTCAGTAAATGCGAATTTTGGTTGAAGGAAGTGACTTTCTTGGGGCATGTGGTGTCAGCTGAAGGAATAAGAGTTGATCCTCGGAAGGTAGAGGCTGTGTTGGAATGGAAACCACCGAAGTCAGTGGCTGAAATTCGGAGTTTCCTAGGGTTGGCTGGTTATTACCGGCGTTTTGTTGAGGGGTTTTCATTGATTGCTGCACCCCTAACTAAGTTGTTACGAAAAGGAGTACCGTATGTGTGGACTGATAAACAACAAGAAAGTTTCGAGAAACTGAAGAAGATTTTAACGGAAGCGCCAGTACTGATTCAACCTGAGGCTGGAAAAGAGTTTACCGTTTACTGTGATGCGTCACATACGGGTTTAGGATGTGTGTTAATGCAAAGTGGGAAAGTGGTGGCGTATGCTTCTCGTCAGTTGAGGCCGCATGAAGTCAACTATCCTACTCATGATTTGGAGTTGGCAGCGGTGGTGTTTGCTTTAAAGATTTGGAGGCACTATCTATACGGTGAGAAGTCGATCATTTATACAGACCATAAGAGTCTTAAGTACCTCCTTACTCAAAAGGAGTTGAACTTGAGACAACGAAGATGGGTAGAGTTATTAAAAGATTATGACTTCTCAATCGAGTACCATCCTGGAAAGGCTAACGTGGTGGCAGATACGTTGAGTCGTAAGGTAGTATCGGAGTTGAGAGCAATGTTTGCTCACCTCAGTTTGTTTGAGGATGGCAGTCTGCTAGCGGAACTTCAGGTGAAGCCTCTGTGGTTAGAGAAAATCAAGGAAAAGCAGTTATCAGATGAAAAGTTGGGTCCTTTAATGCAACAAGTTAAAAGTGGTATAATAGGGGATTTTGGATTGAACAAGGATGGCGTGCTATGTTTTCGTAGAAGAGTTTGTATGCCCATGGATTCAGGTTTGAGACAAATGATTCTACGGGAGGCGCATAGTAGTCCTTATGCTATGCACCCCGGAGGAAATAAGATGTATCGGGATCTTCGTGAACAGTATTGGTGGCCAGGGTTGAAACGAGAGGTTACTGAATTTGTAGGGAAATGCTTGACTTGTCAACAAGTGAAGGCGGAACATCAATTACCATCGGGATTATCACAACCGGTAAAGATTCCTCTATGGAAATGGGAACAGATAACGATGGATTTTGTTAGTGGGTTACCCTTAACACCTGCTAAGAAAGATTCTGTTTGGGTGGTAGTTGATCGATTAACGAAGACTGCTCATTTTCTACCAGTTCGTACGGATTACTCGCTGCAGAAATTGGCTAAGCTGTATGTATCTGAGATCGTAAGGTTGCATGGGGTACCAGTGTCTATCATATCAGACAGAGATCCCAGGTTTACATCACGGTTTTGGAAAGCTTTACATGAGGCTTTGGGAACAAAGTTAAACTTAGTACGGCTTTTCATCCTCAGTCAGATGGTCAGTCAGAAAGAGTAATTCAGATTTTGGAAGACATGTTGCGTGGTTGTGTAATCGACTTCAGAGGTAGTTGGGAGGATTTCCTACCGTTGGCAGAGTTCGCGTATAATAACAGTTACCAATCCAGTATCCAAATGGCACCCTATGAAGCGTTATACGGTCGTAGGTGTCGTACTCCTACTTGTTGGACTGAATTGGGGGAACGACAGTTGTTGGGTCCTGAGTTGATATCTGAGACGGAAGAAAAGGTAAAGGTGATTCGAGCGCGATTAAAGGAAGCTTCGGATCGACAAAAATCGTATGCGGATCTGAAGCGTAAGGATATTGAATTTGCGGTGGGAGATCAGGTCTTTCTGAAAGCCTCACCCTGGAAGAAGATTTTCAGATTTGGAAGGAAGGGCAAGTTGAGCCCTAGGTTCATTGGACCGTACCGTGTGTTGAAGCGCGTAGGACCAATGGCCTATCAGATTGAATTACCTCCGGAGTTGAGTCAAATTCATAATGTTTTCCATGTTTCCATGCTGAGGTGCTATAGATCTGATCCGTCTCACATAGTACCGGTAGAAGAAGTGGAGTTGAGATCAGACTTGTCTTTCGAGGAGGAACCAGTGGAAATCTTAAACCGAGATGTTAAAGTGCTAAGAAAGAAGACTGTGCCATTGGTTAAGGTTCTATGGCGTAATCACAGAGCGGAGGAAGCTACGTGGGAGCCTGAGGATGCATTTCGGCAACAATATCCTCACCTCTTCTAACCAGGTAAATTTCGAGGACGAAATTTTCTTTAAGGGGGTAGAATTGTAATATCCTAAAAATTGAGTAATTATATGTTGCGTTATTTTGGTGCTTAGCTAGTGAAATGATTCAATTTGTGTGTTTAAAACGGCCTCAAGAAGGCTCGGGATTTATTTAACTTGGAATAATTTTTTTTGGTAAGTAGTACTTTATGGAAATGGAACAAGTAACCTTAAATGCTTAAGGTAATTAAATGGTAAAAGTTAGCATA
>SMMG02000478.1:0-12352 GCA_005393395.2 Gossypium australe
AACTTTCTTTCAAAGGTACTGGCACATTGTTGGACAGGACATATCCAAGTATTGTCTTGATCTTTTGAATGGCAGAGAGAAATTGGAGACATCAACAAGACGAGGATTGTGTTAATCCCCAAAATTGATAACCCAAAAAACATGACTCAATTTCGTCCTATAAGTCTTTGTAATGTCATTTACAAGATCATTACGAAAGTCTTGGTTAATCGAATAAGTGACATATTGGGTGATTGTATCAACGAAGCTCAAAGTGCATTCATTTCGGGGAGACTGATCTCTGACAATGTTTTGATTGCCTATGAAGTGCTCCATTCATTGAAAATGGAGAAGAACGGGAGGAGAGGGCACTTTGCACTTAAACTGGACATGAGCAAGGCGTACAATCGTGTGGAATGGGATTTCTTGGCAGGAATGATGAAGGCGTTGGGTTTCCACGATGAATGGCTGGTTCTAATAATGAGATGTGTCACTTCTGTGTCTTATTCGGTCTCTCTTAATGGAATGAGTAGTAATTGGTTCTCTCCCTCAAGAGGTTTGCGGCAGGGCGACCCTTTGAGCCCTTATTTATTTTTGATCTGTGCTGAAGGCTTTAGTACTATTCTGGAGGATGCAAAGCAGAAGGGTCGAATGAGAGGGGCTCCAATTGGGAGGGAAAGATTCTCTATTAACCATTTGTTTTTTGCAGATGACTGTATTCTTTTCGGAGATGCTACTCACGAAGGGGTGAACACGGTTCGAGACATCATACGGGAATATGAATTGAGCGCTAGGCAGAAGGTCAATTACGATAAATCGCTAATCTATTTTGGAGCCAATGTAAAGGAAGAGGTAAAAGGGGATATTACACGGATATTGAGGGTTCGTGTGGCTTCAAGCCCTGAGAAGTATTTGGGTTTACCGATGATGGTAGGACGAAGGAAAGCCTGGGCATTCGCCAGCTTTAAAGACAGATTTCGGAAGCGTGTAGATGGTTGGAGCCTCCGGTATTTGTCCATGGGGGGTAAGGAGGTATTTATTAAATCTGTTTTGCAGGCAACACCTTTATATGCAATGCAATGCTTTCTTTTTCCTAAGACTCTTTGCTCACAGCTTGAAAACATCATGAATAAGTTTTGGTGGTCTAATAATAAATTGAAGTCTGGTATTCATTGGAGCAGTTGGGACAAACTTTGTTTATCGAAGTTTGATGGCGGTCTAGGATTCAAGAAGCTAGTTTGGTTTAACAAGGCCTTATTAGCTAAGCAAGTTTGGCGTGTATTGACTCAACCGCAAAGTCTTTTAGCTAGAGTGTTAAAGGCGCGTTATTTTCCATTCACTGATATTTTAGCAGCTAAAATCGATTCTTACCTTCTTTTACCTGGCGGAGTATATGCAGCGCACGCGAACTTATTGAGGATGGTCTGCTGTGGAGAATCGGAAGGGGTGATCGAGTCAATATCTGGAATGCTCCTTGGCTCCCTGGAAGGGAGAATAACAAATTATCAGGACATGATATTAGAATCGGATGGACTACTGTTAATCAACTTATGCAATCAGATTCAACTACCTGGAACGATGAGCTGATACGCTCTCTTTTTGACGAGGAAACTGCCAGTAGGATTCGTTCTATCCCTATCGCTGGAAGTAGCCTGGAGGATACTCTGGTGTGGAAATTCGAGGGCTCTGGTGCTTATTCTGTGCGCAGTGGATACCGTGTACTCTCTAGTTCCCTAGTACAAGCTACTACTTCCAATCCCTATCATGTTGAATCAACAGGTTTTTACAAGAGACTCTGGGAGTTAAAGATTCCAAGTAAAATTAAAATACATGTCTGAAGGCTTTTTAACAATTTGCTTCCCCATTTTTGTAATCTGGTAAAGAAAAATTTGGTCATTGATATGGCTTGCCCGTTATGCAGAGAAGAAGAGGAAAGCTCAGATCATCTGTTGTGGAAATGTGGTATCTTGCGTCAGGTTTGGAATTGCCTTCAGATCCAAACACAGTTTGTTGAAGAGTCTGGGTGCGTCAAAAGCATTTTCACTCGAGTGTTTGCTGCTGGGGAAAACAAAAAACAATGCATTATAGCGATTTCATTGTGGAGTCTTTGGTTTAGGCGTAATAAACTTATACATGAAGGGGTAAAATTTCAACTTGAAGAGGTGGTGGGTTTTATCAGGGGATATGCGCAAGAAATCTCATTAGTTCATACAAATTCCCAAATTGCTGTTAAACATCACTTGTAGGACCATTGGAAAGCGCCGGAGGTGGGGTTTATCAAGATAAACTTCGATGCATCATTTGTAAGTAAAGATAGAAGAGCAGTAACAGCAGTAATAGCAAGAAATTGTGAAGGGACTATTCTTGGGGCAGAGACTTATCTTTTTGAGGACATAGCAGATCCTTTCACTGCGGAGGCGCGGGCATGCGAAAGGGCATTATTGTTTGCGAAAGCAAAGGGTTTTCCGAGATTGGAGGTGGAGGGTGACTCGCTTTCTGTCATCAAGAGCGTAAAGAAGATGGGTATGGACAATTCGGTGATTAGATCGATTACTCACCATATTTACCTTATGGGTTTAAGCTTTGAGCAGATTTCTTACCGATTCACGCCGCGAGCATTGAACGGAGTGGCCCATGCCTTGACATTGGAGGGACGCAGAACTGGTTTTTTTGGGGATTGCATCCATCAGTTACCAGTTTCGGTGATGGCGATTGCAAGCAAGGAAGGAGTGCAGACGGTACTGGATGACTAAAGGGAGGTTCTTAGCTTTGTTTATGGGGAAGGTTCTTTGAATCCTCATGCACCGTGCTGTTGGTGAACAAAGCTTCTGTTGCATCAAGTTTTGCGACGTTTTTGACTGATATTTTGTTGATTTCAAGTATTCGGTGGTAGGCTCAGGATTTTGTCGTTTTATCTCCTGCATTTTGTTTTAATTGTTGATGTCAAAGTGTGTTGTTTAGTCAGGTTTTTTTGTCTTTGTTTTTTTTTAATTTTGTTGGACCTTTATGTAATGTTTTGGTTTTGAGCCGGCCCATTATAATATCAACATTCTTTCAAAAAAAAAAATTAGACACTATATATTTACATGTTTGATGCACATATATAAAGGGTTTAATTAAAATAATGCAAAAAATGTATCATATATTTTTTAGCATGGTAAATTCTGTGATTCCGAATTTATTAAATACAGTATTTATAAATTTTGGTTAAGATGATTAGTTTAAAGAGGTGTAAGAGGGAATTCTATTAGTCCTATTTTAGTCACTCTAAAACTTTTTTCTTTACTTTAGTTACTCTAATTAAGATAATTATTCGAATTAGTTATTGCCATTAAAAATTCTATTAATCCACTCACAAATTGCTAATGTGACATATTAGTTCATTGAGTAACATATTAGTTCATTGCGTGACTAATATGTGGTATTTTTTTTACTTTTCATTAAAGCTAGAGATCTCTTTATAATTAGCCCAAAATACTTTATTTTTATTTTTATTTTTATTTTCTCTTCTCTCTTGTTTTGTTTTTTTTTTTTTGGGCTTTCTGAGATGGCTATGAGCTTCTTCACATCCATTTAACAAAGATGAAACAAAACCTGGAAAATGTTGCTCAATAAGCCCAGATTTCCTAGCTATAAATCGGGTGGCAGGAGGGGCGAGACACCAAATGTCGTACACAACTCAATCGTCATTCTTCATCTTCTTTTTTTTTTTGATAAAAACGACTAAAAAACGGTCATCTCAATTTATTGCGTCCTTTAAAATAATATCATGAATATCCAACGGGTAATCCACGTTGAAATCCATAGTACAGGACTTTTCAATCACGATGAATAACGGGTCATTCTTCATCTTCATTTGATATTTCTAGGGGACAATTGCTGGAAGGGACAGGCATTAGGCCGTTGTGGCTGATTATTGTGAGAGGAGTTGCTTTCAGCAACTGGCATAACCCATATAATATCTGTCTTGATTAGGAAAGCACACACTTGAAAGCTGTACGTTTAGAAAACTATATTAAGTCCTAAGCTCGCATTTTTAAATCTAAATCATGTTTTGTTTAAGTTATTTGTGGCTGGCAGGTTAATTTCGGACAATGTTTTTATTGCTTAGAGATCTTGGACACTTTTAAGAAGCACAGTGTTGGTCGACAAGGTTCTTTTGCCCTCAAGTTGGATATAAGCAAGGTGTGTGGGGTGACGGTTTTTGAAACCTGTAATACTTAAATTGGGTATTTGGAAGCTGTAAGAAATAAATATTATCATGAGGGACTTGCTCAAACAGAAAAGGACCTTGTTAAATTTATCTACGCGTACGACAAAGAGATTGGGATGATGGAGGGGGATATGGTACCTGATTTCAGAACTACACAAGAACGACAGAGGGCTCCAATCGCGCCGACTGTTAAAGTAAATTTTGATGCGGTTATTGACGATCACCGCAAGATGTCCTGGTCTGGAATTATAATCAGGGATGTTGATTGCAGTGGCAGAACAGGGCATGGCTCATACAATTGCCCATTTGCTAGCCTGGAGTGGTGTCAGATACTGACGGAGCAACCCTTTGAGTTGAGGAGGCGCCAGTTCACCATTTGGTTTACTAATGTACTTCTTTTTTTTTTATATATACAAATTGCCTAAAACTACTACTAGGCTTTCCCTAACTTTTTAATAAGACGTCTTGCTGCATAAATAATAATATTGATGCCAACTAAACTAAAATTCAATCGACAATTTTATCAATACACTTTTGAATAAATGCTATTATTATCGTTCACAAAATTATTTATAATAATTAATAAATAGAATTAGAGTAAGGTACAATAGACATTTATTTAAAATTTAACATTCACAATTGAGGAAGTTGAATGAGACAAAACATGCCAATAAGAAAATTGTTATAAATTATTGTGATATTTTTTTATCGATGAACTATAAAAATAGTTTTATATTTTTGTTTAATTTATGGTTTGGTCGCTGAAGTTAATTGTTATAATTTGATCACGAATATTATTAATTAATAAAAATTTGATCAATGATTTGTTAATAATCTTTAACAGTGTTATGAAAGTTTGATGTTGCACAAATTATATCGTTAAATACGACTTTCATATCAGCACCACATAATTTGATGGTTTTTTTTATTCTTTTATTTCACTTTCTATATTTCTTTTCTTTTCTTTTTCATATTCTTATTCTTTCCTTTCTCTGGATCCCAAACACCCTCTTCATCAAGGTAACTCAGCCACCACCACCCACCATTGTTCTCTACATACACTCTTCATCTCTCTCACCACCACTCACTAACCCTTCACCCTTACTAGTAACTAAGCCTCACACTCTCCATCACTACCCCTCAACATCATCACCATATTAAACCACCACTCACGACCACCCTACACATCAACTACCAAGACCCTAAATCGAAATCCACTCCATTGNTCGGAGAATGACAGGATATGTCACAACGACCAGTTGATCCACTATTTCCAGGATAGTCTGACTGGAGCTGCAGCAAAGTGGTACAATCAGCTCAGTTGTACTCAATCAAATCGTGGAAGGATTTGGCACAGGCCTTCATGAAACATTACGGCCATGTGACTGATATAGCACCTGACAGGATCACGTTGCAAAACATGGAGAAGAAGTCAGGTGAGAGTTTTAGAAAATACGCCCAAAGATGGAGGGAGGTTGCTACGCAAGTCCAGCCACCGCTACTAGAAAAGGAAATGACAATGCTCTTCATTCATACCTTGAAAGCACCTTTCATCAATTATATGTTGGGGAGCGCGTCCAAGAGTTTTGCGGACATAGTGATGTCTGGCGAAATGATAGAGAATGCGATAAGGTATGGGAAAATAGAAGCTGGGGAGAGTATGAAAAGATCAGCTCCCAGGAAAAGGGAGAATGAAGTGAGTAATGTAAGCACAGGTTATCCCAGACCCATTACCGTTAATCACCCGAGAGTAGTAACCGTGGGCCAGCAGGCCCCATCAAGACAAGAGCCCAACACGAGGCAGAAGACCGAGAAGTTTCAGTTTACTCCTATACCTGTAACGTATAAGGAGTTGTATAAAACTTTATTCGATGCGCACGTCGTATCCTCGTTTTACTTGAAGCCACTGCAACCTCCATATCCTAAGTTGTATAACACAAACGCTTAGTGTGAGTACCATGCGGATGTAGTAGGTCACTCGATAGAGAACTGTACTTTATTCAAAAGACTAGTCGAGAGACTTATCAAGGCGGGGGTGGTAGACTTCAATGACCCACCTGGTGGGGGAAATCCGTTACCCAGTCATACTGATAATGGGGTAAACGCGATAGTTGAGAACAGGGGGAGGAGAACCAAACAGGAAGTTGCTGAAGTCAGAAACCCATTGAGGGAAGTTTGGAATGCAATACAGAAAATGGGGTTAGTTCTGCAAGAGAATGTGAACAGATCTCAAGATTCAAGGAACTACTGTGAGTTCCATGACAAGGAAGACCATGAAATCCAGCAATGTAACAAATTCAGAGCCCTAGTACAAGGACTAATGGATAATAAAGAGCTGGAGTTCTTTGACTTGGTGGAAGGAAAGGACGTATGTTCCACAGAAAGAGGGTCTGCAGAAAGGATCCCTAAAGTCAATCACCTAATAGTGATCATCACACGGCCAAAGGTCGACGAGGCCGGAGTGAAAATAGCACCGAGGGTCAAAATTAAGAAACCCGTGACTTCTCTTTATAAGAATACACCGAGGGTTGTAATCAGAAAACCCGTAAATTCTCCTTATAGGGATACACCCAGGATTGTAATTCAAAAACCCGTGACTTTTCCTTATAAAGATGACAAGAGGGTACCTTGGAATTACAATTGCACTGTGACAGTTTCCGGGAAAGAGAGTTCGGCCAGCACACCCAACCCAGAAGCTGAGTCCTCTATGATGAGAAGGGGAGATGAGAAGATAGGACCACTGGTTAATGAACCAGTAACAGAGGATGAGGCCGGGGAGTTTTTGAAGTTCCTGAAGCACAGTGAGTACAGTGTTGTGGAATAGTTACACAAGCAACCAGCCCGCATATCAGTGATGGCCTTGCTCTTAAACTCAGATAAACACCGTAGCGTGCTAATGAAGGTGTTGAACGAGACATATGTCGCTGAGGACATTTCAGTAAATAAGCTGGACCGCCCTATTAATAACATAAGCGCAGATAATTTCATCTCTTTCAATGACGATCAAATGCCACAAGAGGGTATTAAGCGCAGATAACGTGTTTGGCCCAAAGCTTTACACATCACTACTCGATGCAAAAGGTATACATTACCGGGGGTATTAATCGATAACGGGTCGGCACTGAATGTCTTACCCCTGCAACGCTGAACAGGTTACCTGTAGACAGGTCTCACATGAAAACATGCCAAAATATAGTGAGAGCATTCGATGGTACCGAGAGAAAAGTGATGGGGATGATCGAGATACCCCTCCTAATTGGGTCAAACACGTACGAGGTAGATTTCCTTGTGATGGACATCAAGCCTTCTTATAATTGCTTATTGGGGAGGCCGTGGATCCACTCAGCGGGAGCTGTACCATCGTCGTTGCACTAAAAGTTAAAGTTGGTGACAGAGGGCCGGTTGATAACCATAAATGCGGAGGAGGACATCATCGCATCCGTTACTAGCAACGCGCCGTATATAGAGAATGATACTGAGGCGATAGAGTGTGCCTTCCGATCATTAAAGTTCGTAAATGCGACTTTCATCAGTGAATGTGGCAAGGTCCCGGTGCCAAAAATATCTGAAGCTACAAGGATGGGCCTACAGCTGACAATTGGAAAAGGAGCATTGCCGGGAAGGGGACTCGGAAAATATTTTTAGGGCCCGGTTAGAGTGCCAGGATTGGTTGACAAACATGATCACTTTGGTCTAGGGTATAGGCCAGATGCCAGACTGAGAAAGGAGGAGCTGGAAAGGAAACATGAAAAACGGAGGGCACGATTGAATGGTGCTGAGATCGAATGGGGATCAATGACTTTTCCCCATATATCTAATATATTCGTGTCTGGAAGAATTATTCATTCAGGGTTAGAAATTGGGAATAGAGAAATGGCTGAGGACATGATGAGAACTTTGAACATCAATGCTGTGTCAGAAGGAAGTTCGAGGAAAGGATACTTGGCAGGTATTAGCCCTTACGAGCCTGGAAGTGTTCTGGACAACTGGACTGCGAAAGAAACTACTGTAGTTTTCAAGACTAAAACAGAGTAATGTTTAAAACACACTTATTATTTTAAGCCTAGAAACAATAAGAATCTTTTGTGAAATAGGCTCATGTTCACGCATCGTTATTTTCAATAAAAAGTGCATTTTTCTCCCATACCGTGCAGTTATTCTTCTACTTTTGCTCCATTACACTCATAATCATAACGCATAAATAAGTCATTCTTAAATTCATTTTCATTGAATATTCTTTCATACCTACCATAGGTCCCCAGATATCGACGTCATGAACAACGCTGTTACGGACCCAGAATTTCCTGATGAGCAAGACATGTGCCCAGAAGAACCTCAAGACTTTACAGATGACGGAGATTGTAGTGTATCCCCAGATCTGTTAAGGATGGTAGAGCAGGAAGAAAAGCTGATTCTGCCTCACAAAGAGACAATTGAGAATGTGACTCTAGAGGAAGGGAAAGAGGTGAAAATTGGAACCCTCATCACCAAGGAAACAAGGCAGGACCTCATTAGACTTCTGTTAGAGTTCAAAGATGTCTTCGCGTGGTCATATCAGGACATGCCTGGGTTGAGCACTGATATTGCGGTACACCGTATCCCCGTAAAGGAAGATTGCAAGCTGGTCCAACAGAAGCTCCGAAGGATGAGACCCGATGTCGCGGTAAAGATAAGGGAAGAGGTCAAGAAGCAATTTGATGCTGGGTTTTTACGAGTGGTGAATTACTCAGAATGGGTAGCCAATGTTGTCCCTGTTCCTAAGAAAGATGGGAAAGTACGAATGTGCGTCGACTACAGAGACTTAAACAAGGCCAGCCCAAAAGACAACTTCCCATTGCCTCACATTGACACTTTGGTGGATAGCACGGCAGGTTTTTCATTTTTCTCCTTCATGGATGGTTTCTCGGGATACAATCAAATAAAGATGCATCCTGAAGACATGGTACAGACTACCTTCATAACCTTATGGGGAACTTTTTGTTACCAAGTGGTGCCATTTGGGTTAAAGAATGCGGGGGCAACATACCAAAGGGCTATGGTAACCTTGTTTCACGACATGATGCATAAGGAGATTGAGGTTTATGTCGACGACATGATTGCAAAGTCTCGAATGGAGGGGGAGCATGTGCAAGTTTTGAGGAAACTGTTCTTGAGATTGAAAAAATTTCAGCTGAAGCTCAATCCAGCCAAGTGTACTTTCGGGGCTCGATCAGGGAAGTTACTTGGTTTCGTGGTTAGTGAAAAAAGAATCGAAGTAGATCCAGATAAAGTCAAGGCCGTACAAAAGTTGCCTCCGCCGCGCATTCAGAAGGAAGTCCGAGGTTTTCTAGGAAGATTGAATTACATCGCTCGGTTTATTTCGCAATTAACTGAGAAATTGTAGTACCCCTATACCCGGTTCAATCATGCAGACCCGGTATAAGACTATTACATTTGGTGCCAAAACAATTATGGCCAGATACTGTTTAATTAAAACATTTGTATATAATATTTTAACTTACCAACCATTTTTACTAACATATTTATTGTTTATTAATTCATTCCATATATACCAAAATACTTCAAGTAACTGAAAATAGATAAAATTTTAAGAATCTACATTTTAGTCCCTATCACATGGGAACACCTTTGAACTACATATGTACATGCCATTTTAATACAAAATATAGTACCTACTTTTGAAGCCCTTGAGGATGTGATGAGATGAGAGATCTTCTAGTTGAACTTCTCTTCTAGTCTAATTGTACCTACGCGTTAAAATAAACGCGTTAAGCCGGTGAAGGCTTAGTAAGCACTACAAGAATAATTAAATAAGTAATCATATCAAAATATTTTTAACTCAATCAATTATTGCATATCTACTCACATATAAGTCTCTTCAACTATGCATTGCTTTAAATAAAGTTAACTTATCTTTTGTAAGGTATAAAAATTACCTTAACACATCAGTGATTCACTTTTGTTCTCATTTCACTTTCTTAGCCCAAAGTAGACCTTATAGAACACATCGGATATACGGAACAAATACAGAGGTGCATTATGATGCACAAGTGAACAGAGAGCACTGACGTGCTAATAATCAGAGAGCACCAATGTGCTAATAATCAGAGAGTACCAACGTGCTAATATCAGAGAGCACCAACGTGCTAATATCAGAGAGCGCGCTAAAGTTCCTTAATGGCATGCCACTAATATCCCAGTAGTTCTAAATTTCGTCTACTTGGGCATTAAAGCTGAATCTCATATATTTAAATTATTCACATAAATATTTCAAAAAAGATAAATAACAATAATTTAAAATTCTTGTAGTACTTACAACAAAAATGTTGAAATGATATATGTTATTCTTCCTTCACTCCTTAACCTTCTCTTTTCCTTTCCCTTCAATTCGATCCTTTCCTTTCTTTTCTTTTTCTTCAATTTCATATAAAACATATAACATTTATATGTTAAAAAAAATAATCAAATAAACTTTCTGTACTATTTAATAAAATAAACATATATTTTATGATAAACTCATGCTTTCTTACTTTTGCTCACATTTCAATTTAATCCTTTACTCATAAACTTATTCAAAGCTGTCCTTTTGTGTCATAGTCACAAAATTATTTATTTACAGAGCTACAGAACTCCAAATGAAGAACCATTAATTTTTCCTGAAACTAGACTCACATATATTCATATCATAAAATTTCCAGAATTTTTAGGTTAGCCAATTAGTACAGTTTATTCATTAAAGTCACCCCTATTCTGCTGTCTGGCAGTTCTGACCCTTCTTCTCTAAAAATTAATTATCTCTTCATACAAGATTCAGATGATGTTCCCGTTTATTTCAATTGAAAATAGACTCATTCAGGATTCTAAACATATAAATTTAAGCCCCTAATTATTTTTATCCAATTTTTTTATGATTTTCTAAAGTTAGAACAGGGGATCCCGAAATCCCTCTAAATCAGTCTTACAAAAATATAAATATCTCAAATTACAGAATTCCTTCACTTTCCCTGTTTCTTTCATACGAAAATAGACTCAATAAGCTTTAATTTCATATCTCATTCAACTTCTAATTCCACTTCTAAGATTTTTGGTGATTTTTCAAAGTTACTCTACTGCTGCTGTCTAAACTGTTTTAGTGCAAACTGTTTATTACAACTTTTCCCCTAAGCTTTCAATAAATGATAATTTCGTCCCTGCTCAATTAACTTCTCAGCTGAGCTGATTTTTCTCAATAAACACTTTATTCTATTACTTTAAACTACTTTATAATCTTTGGGAATCAGAATTTTAGTAATAGACTTTAATTCCAAACATTTTCACAATTTAATTCTTAAAATCAATTTCTAACTAGATATTCCATTAATTAAACCCCTAATTCATCAATTTGATCCACATAGCTCATGTTTAAAAATCTAAGAATTTCCAGAATTTCAACTTAATTCAACAAAGCTTTGTTCTAAAACTTATAAAGCATCAAAATTAAAAGAGAAGGGCTAAATTAACTTACCAATTAAACATCAAAGCTTTAAATCATCAATTTCTCCTTTTTCTTTCTTTCCCTTTTTCTTCCCCTGCTTTCGTCTTGTTCTCTGTTTCTTTTCTGTTCTTCTTTCTTTTACTTTCTCTTATAATATAATAACAATATAATATATATTATATTTAAAACATAAAATATCTTTATTATATAATAATATATATTAAACATAAAGATCTCAGATTTTTCATACTTAAACCGCCTCAACATTTAAAAATGGCATAATTGCCTTTTTAGTCCTTTATACTTTCTTTTAATCTATAATTAAACTTTTGCACCTTTTTCAATTTAATCCTTTTTCTCAAATACTTCTAATTAAGTCAAATTCACCTAAATAAAACCTTATTAAACACACAACTAACTTCGTAAATATTTTTAATAAATATTTTATGAGTCCGTTTACTAAAAATGGAGACCCGATAACTCATTTTTCAATATCCATACTTTTGAGGTCGTTACAGAAATGTGATCCAATATTCCGTCTTCTTAAGAAGCATAATCCAGGCATTTGGGACGATGAATGCCAGAAGGCATTTGACAAGATTAAACAATATTTGTCCAATACCCCAGTGTTAATGCCTCCCAGTCTTTATAGACCATTGATTTTGTATTTGACGGTGTTCGATAAT
>SMMG02000096.1:0-23737 GCA_005393395.2 Gossypium australe
GTGGCGCCTCCAAACCACTTAGACAAGCCCATTTTTGTGTAATAAATCCCCTACATATTTTCTTAAGGCCCTATCAGACTTAGCTTCCTCTTTTAAACTTAAAATCGAATAATTTCTAAGTCATTTGACTACATACTAAAGTTCACAAAATTCATAATACACATTCACAACACACATAAGCATGCTATTTCATATAATTTAGTATTAATGCATAAGCTATAATCCTGGATATTACAGTTCTACCCCCTTAAAATAATTTCGTCCTCGAAATTACCTGGCAAAAATAAGTGAGGGTATTGCTGTTGCATCGCTTCTTCTGACTCCCACGAAGCTTCTTCCGATCCATGATTACGCCATAACACTTTGACTAGAGGAACTGACTTCCTCCGTAGCACTTTCACATCTCGTTCCAAAATCTGAATCGGCTCTTCCTCATAGGACAAATCTGGCCTTAGCTCCACCTCTTCGACCGGTACTACATGAGATGGATCCGATCGATAACAACGTAGCATGGATACATGGAATACGTCGTGCATCTGCTTCAATTTCGAAGGCAACTCTAACTGGTATGCCACTGGTCCAACTCGCTTCAATACCCGATAAGGTCCTATAAACCTTGGTGTTCTTATTTATACCAATGAAAAATAGACTCATTTAGGATTCTACACATATAAACCATGATTCCTAATTATTTTTGTACAATTTTTGACAATTTTTCCAAAACAGGACAGTGACTCACGAATTCATTCAGAACAGGTTTCGTTCAAACTTAATTATCTCATAAGGTATAAATCATTTTCCTACTCTATTTCTTTTATACAAAATTAGACACACTAAGGTTCAAATTCATAACTTACTCGTCTCCAAATTCAATATACCCTATTTTTGGTGATTTTCCTAACTCGCGTCACTGCTGCTGCTACAAGCTGTTTTATTTCATTCTTAAAAATAACTAGCTCCTACCCGAACCTCCTTACTTCTAAATTACAAGGATTCAATTTATTTTCAAACATTTCCTTAGTAAAACGATTAACTTGTTTAGGAATGCATGGACATTGCCATCATGAACCAACTTACATCAAAACACCCAACGTACTTAACAAAAATTTAGCCATTTTCGCATGGCTATTCTTTTTAGTGTTTACACGTGAACCGTAGAATTTCCTCAAACGAACCAAGCCTATCCTATACATGCCTTCGTTTAAAAACCAACCCAAAATGAAGGAGTACCCAAAATGTAGGTTGATAGTGTGAGCGACTTTCCAACGATCCCGGTGAGCTTGTGGCTTGCTCCTAATCTATAAAACAGAGGAAACATCTCACACGAGTAAGCTTACTAGCTTAGTAAGTCCTAACTCATTTAAATTAGAACATTTAATTATTTATGAAGATAAAGCAGTCCACATATGGCATTCTACGTAAACAACTAAGAAAATAGTTTACACAAGGCCAAATATTAATAATTCGAAACCTACTTTCATAGCAGTTATACATGCAAATCAATTGTCCCATAATAGCATGTTCTAAGCTCGTCTTCCGTCAAATTACATTCATCAATGACAATTTGGCACAAGTAATATTTAACATAACATACCTCACATACTTACCCGAACTATATTCTTGACAATTTAGTTCTAATTGTCTTGACAAGGATTAAACTCCTCTTAGGTAAATTTCATCACCGGCATCAAGCCTGCTAGGCGTAAAAGCCTGAAAAGTAACACCGGCGCAAGGCCTGCTAGGCGTAAAGCCCGATAGGTAACACCGGCACGAGGCCTGCTAGGCATAAAAGCCCGATAGATAACACCGGCACGAGGCCTGCTAGGCATAAAAGCCCGATAGATAACACCGGCACGAGGCCTGCTAGGCATAAAAGCCCGATTGTCAAAATATCTTTACATGCTTTTCACATTTTCACTATACATATCGAATCATATACCTTTATTACCATTGCATTTAATAAATTAGAAATCAATCAAACCCATCACTATCACAATCGACCAACTCATGGTTTTGTACCAAGCTTATACAATTTATATCATTCACTAGATGTGTAAAGAATCTTTAGATATAAGGTAGCTCAAAAACTTACTTATTCACCTTGCATTAGCCAAAATAATTTCCATCACATTCTCAACTTAAAACATCAACCGATATGTCAATATACATTCGGCCATGATGTAATTAGACATTAGCATTCATAAATTTGTAATAGTCAAGATAACCATAATTAACTCTTTGACATGATTTAACTAAAGGACTTACCTCAGTTGTCGATAAGCCGTGCAAATCGGCTACTCGATAATCTTTGTTTTTCCTCGATCTTGATCTTTCTCTTTTTTCCCGATCTAATTTGGTTCAATTTTAACCAATTAACCACACGTCCATTCAATTCAAGAACAAAATCATAAAATACATAATTTCAAGACATAACAATGTGCATTCGGCATACATCCCCTACTTTGTTCAAGTGCATTCAAATTATTATGGAGCACTTCGGTAGTAATTTCCTTGATGTATTTTAACTTACATCTTATCTTCTCATCTAGCCGTACCTTTACTTTATATAATTACACATATATAATCAAATACATTAACTCAAATTCATTTTCCCTTATGGCCGAATATACTAGTTCCATACCCATGCATTTTCTTTCAACATACAACCAAGAAACAAGCTAACAACCACATCTAATTCAAGCATTTAACTAATCTAATTTAACCTATTGAACACCACAATAAAATTTCAATCCATTTGGGTCTCTTCTCCATGGCCGAATGGCCCTTAGGTGCCTAAGATTCTCTATAACTCTTCCATCCATCAAATTTACCCCCTTGCACTAGTTTACTTCAAGTAATCAAGTTTTAAACTTAGTTCACCCAATAACTTAACATCACATATAACAATCTTATATGGTAAATTTCATTATAAGAGAATGACCTAACAACAAAGCACATGAAGAAACATTTTCATAAATATTACTCCCATTATTCGGCCAACTAGTAGGATACCCTCAAGCCAATCAACATAATCTTCTTAAACATGCTCAAGATACTTCTTCTCAAGTTGTCTAAGTTCATTTATACAACAAAGTACAAACTCTCATCCATGGGCGAATTCCTCATGTTTGAGATCAACCATTTTCTACTTGTTTTTCCCTAATGGTCAAAGAAATCAACTCAAATCTAAGGGTAGGCTATCAAGCTAAGATTCAACTCTTACCTTGATTCCCACATGCATGGCCGAACCTCATCTTACCAAACTTAACAAGCTTTGCTTGTTTCCAAAGGGAATAAATCAAGAAATCAAGCCACATCAAGATAAATTATTAAGGTGAAGTTCAAACTCTTACCTATACTAACACATGCATGGGCCGATTGAAGAAGATGAAAGTTCTTCCCTCTTCTTGATGGTGATTTCGGGTGGATGTTGACTAAGGGAAGAAGAAAGAAATTTTCTTTTTGTTTAAATCAATATTCATCCATTTAGCATGCTTATGACAATATAATACTTTAAAAATATAAAATGCATAGAAAGCATATTATTCTAGCATGCTTGCCGTCCACCTTATTTAATTATGGGGGATTTGACATGCAAATCCCCATGTTTTATAGACAATTCACTTAGCTCCCTTTTTAGTAATGCCCACTACATTGGTCCTTTTTGCAATTTAGACCTTTTTAACAAATTAAACACTCAAATAGCTAAAATTTTCTACGAAATTTTCACACTCACTAAAACATCATAACAAACACAATACATAATATCATAATATCTTTTAGGCTCGGATTCGTGGTCCCGAAACCACCGTTCCGATTAGGGTCAAAATTGGTCTGTTACAACTCTCCCCCCCTTAAGGATTTTCGTCCCCGAAAATCTTACCGTTAAAAAGGTTCGGATATTGTTGCTTCATTGACTCTTCAGGCTCCCACGTAGCCTCTTCAACTCCGTGACGATTCCATAGAATCTTTACTAATGGAATTCTTTTATTTCTTAACTCTTTGGTTTCCCGAGCCAAGATACGGATCGGTTCCTCATCATAGGTCAAGTCAGATCGAATTTCAATCTCTGACGGGGTGATCACATGGGACGGATCCGATCTGTATTTGCGAAGCATCGAAACATGAAATACGTTGTGTATCTTTTCCAACTCGGAGGGCAATCTTAATCTATAAGCAACCGGTCCAATACTTCAATAACTTCGTACGGTCCGATAAATCTCGGGCTCAACTTGCCTTTCTGACCGAATCGGAGTATTTTCTTCCACGGAGAAACTTTTAAGAACACCCAATCTCTGACCTGAAATTCAATGTCCTTACGTTTTAAATCGGCATAGGACTTTTGACGATCCGAAGCAGCTTTCAAATTACTCCGAATAACGACCACCTTCTGTTCTGTTTCTTTAATCCAATCAACCCCGTGTATCTTATTCTCACTGAGCTCCGTCCAGTACAATGGTGTGCGACATTTTCGACCATATAAGGCTTCATAAGGTGCCATTTTTATGCTAGATTGAAAGCTATTATTGTAAGCAAACTCAATCAGGGGTAGGTATCGTTCCCACGTACCTTCGAACTCGAGAACGCAACACCTCAACATGTCCTCAAGTATCAAAATAGTTCGCTCAGACTGACCGTCTGTTTGCGGATGAAAGGCTGTACTAAAATGTAGTTTAGTACCTAATGCCTCTTGCAACTTCTTCCAGAATCGCGAGGTAAATCTTGGGTCTCTATCTGAAACAATGGAACTCGGTACACCGTGCAATCTTACAATCTGCGACACATACAATTCGGCGAGTTTGTCAAGTGAATAGTCGGTACGTACCGGCACAAAATGAGCTGATTTAGTCAATCTATCAACGATAACCCAAACGGCATCTTTCTTACTCGGTGTCATAGGAAGACCGGATACAAAATCCATAGTAATTCTATCCCATTTCCATTCGGGTATCATAATCGGCTGAAGTAATCCGGAAGGTACCTGGTGCTCAGCTTTCACTTGTTGACAGATTAAGCATTTGGAGACAAACTCAGATATGTCCCGTTTCATGCCGGGCCACCAATAAAACTGCTTCAAATCGTTATACATTTTTGTGCTACCCGGGTGTATCGACATTCGGCCATTATGGGCCTCACTCAGAATCATCTGTATCAAATCTGAGTTCATTGGAACACACAATCGATTTTTATACTTCAAACAGTCATTTGCATCTATCTGGAAGTCTGATTCTGTAGCATTCTCACATTGAACCCGAATAGCTACTAACTTTTCGTCAACTTTCTGTGCCTCGCAAATTTGCTGAATAAACATCGGTCTTGTTTGTAGCTCGGCTATGATCGAACCATCCTCAGACATCGTCATCCATGCGTTTAATGCACGCAGAGTAAATAATGATTTTCGACTCAACGCATCCGCAACAACATTAGCCTTCCCTGGATGGTAGTCAATCATAATTCGTAGTCTTTCAGTAATTCTAACCATCGGCGTTGTCTCAAATTTAGATCTTTCTGAGTCATTAAATATTTTAGACTTTTATGATCTGAATAAACATGACATTTTTCGCCGAATAAATAGTGACGCCAAATTTTCAATGCAAACACAATGGCTGCCAACTCCAGATCGTGAGTTGGATAATTTTTTTCATGTGGCTTCAATTGTCTTGAAGCGTAGGCTATCACCTTGCCTTCTTGCATTAGAACACAACCCAACCCACTTAAAGATGCATCACTAAAAATAGTAAATTCTTTACCCGATTCAGGCTGAGTCAACACTGGAGCCTCGGTTAAAAGGGCTTTCAACTGCTCGAAACTCTTCTGGCATTTTTCTGACCACTCATATTTGACATCCTTCTGTAGTAGTCTCGTCAAAGGTGCAGCTATCACGGAAAAACCTTTTACAAATCGTCTATAATATCCCGCGAGGCCTAGGAAGCTTCGGATCTCAGAAACATTCTTTGGTGGTTTCCACTCGAGTATGGCTGCTATTTTGTTTGGATCCACCCGAATTCCTGACACCGAAACCACATGACCCAAGAAGCTGACTTCGTTCAACCAAAACTCACACTTACTGAATTTTGCATATAAACGATGATCTCTCAAGGTTTGTAGTACTTCTCTCAAGTGCTCAACGTGTTCCGCTTCACTTTTGGAGTAGACCAATATATCATCGATAAACACTACTACAAATCGATCCAAAAACCGTCGGAAGACCCGGTTCATTAGATCCATAAAAACGGCAGGTGCATTGGTAAGCCCGAAAGGCATAACCAAAAACTCATAGTGCCCGTACCTCGTTCGAAATGCCGTCTTTGGCACATCAGAATCTCTGACTCGTAATTGATAATAGCCCGATCTCAAATCTATTTTCGAAAACACTGAAGCTCCCTTCAACTGATCAAATAAATCATCAATCCGAGGTAACGGGTATTTATTCTTTATGGTCACCTTATTTAGTTGCCGGTAGTCGATACACATTCGCATTGTCCCATCTTTCTTTTTCACAAATAAGACTGGTGCTCCCCACGGAGAAAAACTCGGTCGTGCGAAACCCCTCTCTGTCAATTCTTGCAACTGCGCTTTCAATTCTTTTAATTCAGTAGGCGCCATTCGGTACGGAGCTATCGAAATTGGGGTCGCATCCGGCACTAATTCAATGCCGAACTCAATCTCTCGTACTGGGGGTAAGCCCGGTAGTTCTTCAGGAAACACATCGGTGTATTCACATACAACTGGTACCGATTCCATTAGTTTCTCGGACAGTTTATTATCCAGTACATAAGCCAAATAGGCCTCACACCCCTTTCTCACATACTTTCGGGCTACCATCGAGGATATCACTGTAGGCAACTCATTTACGTCACCGGATTTTATTTTGATTGTCTCACCGTTTCGGCATTTCAAATTAATAAGCTTTCTTTTGCAATCCACCACTGCCTCATGTGAAGTTAACCAATCCATACCCAAGATTATATCAAATTCATCGAAGGGCAACAACATTAAGTCCGCTGGAAAGCAATAGTCTCGTACCATCAACGGGCAACCTCTACACACTTTATCTACAAGCACACATCTACCCAAAGGGTTGGACACACGAATTACGAACTCGGTAGACTCAACTAGCAGAGTCTTACCAAATTTTAAAGTTTCACACACATAAGAATGGGTCGAACCAGGATCAATTAGTGCAATCACAGTAATATCAAAAAGAGTGAAAGTACCGGTGATGACGTCGGGGGAGGAAGCATCCTCTCTAGCTCGCGCAGCATATGCTCTAGCCGGAGCTCTAGCCTCAGATCGACCTGTAGCATTCGTCGTTCCTTTCTGGCTACCACCTACATTGCCTGAATGTCTGGGTGGTCTACCTCGCATTGGCACGTTGCTCGGTGTAGTGTTCTGAACTGCATTCTGCTCAGCTAATTTCGGACACTCTCTGATAAAATGACCTGACGATCCACACTTATAGCAAGTCCGATCATGGAATCTACAACTCCCTGAGTGCCATTTCCCACAGTGCTTGCATTCAACTCTAGTTTGTGGAATGTTACCAACACTGGCTATCGAGGTAGCTCGGGAGCTCATAGGAGGTCGATCCCGTCTAGGCGGATCTGTAGTAGTTCTCTGTCGGCTGTAGTCATCTCTGGGCTTCTTGCTCGTGGGATGGAAGACTTTGCCCGAAGACCTCTTCCGGATATCTCTGGCTTCGGTATCGGCCTTTCTTTTCTCCTTCCCGAGCTCTTCAGCTTTGCAAGCTCTCTCAACTAAAGTTACAAATTCTTGGATTTCAAGAACGCCAACAAACATCTTTATATCTTCATTTAGGCCGTCTTCGAATCTTTTACACATAATGGCTTCGGTAGAGACACACTCTCTAGCATAACGGCTGAGCCTGACAAATTTTCTTTCATACTCCGTTACAGTCATTCGTCCTTGTTTCAGCTCAAGGAACTCTTTTCGCTTTTGATCAATAAATCTTTGGCTAATATACTTCTTGCGGAATTCAGTTTGGAAGAAATCCCATGTCACTTTTTCTTTCGGAACCACTGATACTAGTGTATTCCACCAGTGATATGCAGTGTCCCGTAGTAAGGATATAGTACACTTCAAGCATTCATCCGGAGTACAAGACAGCTCACCAAGTACCCGAATAGTGTTATCAAGCCACATTTCGGCTCTCTCAGCATCATCATCGTCATTGGCTTTAAATTCTTCGGCCCCATATTTTCGGATTTTGTCAACTGGGGGCCTACTAGATCTCATTGGATCTATCACTGGGGGAGCTAGAGGATCCGGAGTTGGATTATTCGGGGGTGGAGGTTGGGGTATATTCGGGTTACTCTGGATAAATTGGGCAAACCAATCATTCATCATCCGATAAAAGGCTTGCTTTGTCTCTCCTTCGTGGCTACCCGAAACAGGTCGAGAGTCTATCGGCGCTGATCCGTGGGTACGGTCAGGCGCCACGCTCTCCACATCATCAGCCACAGCTCTTTCTGGTTCAGAGTCCATTTACTATACAAAACAAAATTCAGGCTGTCAGAAGTCACCACACTATCAACATATAACCACAGGCATGTATAGCTAGACTCACACGCGCCACGGTAGTCCTAGAATCGACTAAACCGTAAGCTCTGATACCAATCAAATGTAACACCCCTTACTCGAGACCATCGCCGGAATTAAGTAAGAGGCATTACTAGACTTGACTACAAATTTAAAACATGAAAATCTTAAAGCTGTCAAACTGCGTTGTGCCGACTAATTTGGCTATAACTCGAGTTACAAAATTCGAAATTCAGATCCGTAAATTTTCCTTGAAAGTAGACTCATATATATTCACCATAATTTTTCTAGAATTTTTCATGTGGCCAATTAGTACAGTTTATTCTTCAAAGTTACCCTTATTACACTGCTGGACAGTTCTGACCTGTCCATATAAAAATGCAGTTATCTGATTGCACAATTTTCCAATGGTGTTCTTATTTATACCAATGAAAAATAGACTCATTTAGGATTCTACACATATAAACCATGATTCCTAATTATTTTTGTACAATTTTTGACAATTTTTCCAAAACAGGACAGTGACTCACGAATTCATTCAGAACAGGTTTCGTTCAAACTTAATTATCTCATAAGGTATAAATCATTTTCCTACTCTATTTCTTTTATACAAAATAGACACACTAAGGTTCAAATTCATAACTTACTCGTCTCCAAATTCAATATACCCTATTTTTGGTGATTTTCCTAACTCGCGTCACTGCTGCTGCTACAAGCTGTTTTATTTCATTCTTAAAAATAACTAGCTCCTACCCGAACCTCCTTACTTCTAAATTACAAGGATTCAATTTATTTTCAAACATTTCCTTAGTAAAACGATTAACTTGTTTAGGAATGCATGGACATTGCCATCATGAACCAACTTACATCAAAACACCCAACGTACTTAACAAAAATTTAGCCATTTTCGCATGGCTATTCTTTTTAGTGTTTACACGTGAACCGTAGAATTTCCTCAAACGAACCAAGCCTATCCTATACATGCCTTCGTTTAAAAACCAACCCAAAATGAAGGAGTACCCAAAATGTAGGTTGATAGTGTGAGCGACTTTCCAACGATCCCGGTGAGCTTGTGGCTTGCTCCTAATCTATAAAACAGAGGAAACATCTCACACGAGTAAGCTTACTAGCTTAGTAAGTCCTAACTCATTTAAATTAGAACATTTAATTATTTATGAAGATAAAGCAGTCCACATATGGCATTCTACGTAAACAACTAAGAAAATAGTTTACACAAGGCCAAATATTAATAATTCGAAACCTACTTCATAGCAGTTATACATGCAAATCAATTGTCCCATAATAGCATGTTCTAAGCTCGTCTTCCGTCAAATTACATTCATCAATGACAATTTGGCACAAGTAATATTTAACATAACATACCTCACATACTTACCCGAACTATATTCTTGACAATTTAGTTCTAATTGTCTTGACAAGGATTAAACTCCTCTTAGGTAAATTTCATCACCGGCATCAAGCCTGCTAGGCGTAAAAGCCTGAAAAGTAACACCGGCGCAAGGCCTGCTAGGCGTAAAGCCCGATAGGTAACACCGGCACGAGGCCTGCTAGGCATAAAAGCCCGATAGATAACACCGGCACGAGGCCTGCTAGGCATAAAAGCCCGATAGATAACACCGGCACGAGGCCTGCTAGGCATAAAAGCCCGATTGTCAAAATATCTTTACATGCTTTTCACATTTTCACTATACATATCGAATCATATACCTTTATTACCATTGCATTTAATAAATTAGAAATCAATCAAACCCATCACTATCACAATCGACCAACTCATGGTTTTGTACCAAGCTTATACAATTTATATCATTCACTAGATGTGTAAAGAATCTTTAGATATAAGGTAGCTCAAAAACTTACTTATTCACCTTGCATTAGCCAAAATAATTTCCATCACATTCTCAACTTAAAACATCAACCGATATGTCAATATACATTCGGCCATGATGTAATTAGACATTAGCATTCATAAATTTGTAATAGTCAAGATAACCATAATTAACTCTTTGACATGATTTAACTAAAGGACTTACCTCAGTTGTCGATAAGCCGTGCAAATCGGCTACTCGATAATCTTTGTTTTTCCTCGATCTTGATCTTTCTCTTTTTGTTCCCGATCTAATTTGGTTCAATTTTAACCAATTAACCACACGTCCATTCAATTCAAGAACAAAATCATAAAATACATAATTTCAAGACATAACAATGTGCATTCGGCATACATCCCCTACTTTGTTCAAGTGCATTCAAATTATTATGGAGCACTTCGGTAGTAATTTCCTTGATGTATTTTAACTTACATCTTATCTTCTCATCTAGCCGTACCTTTACTTTATATAATTACACATATATATAATCAAATACATTAACTCAAATTCATTTTCCCTTATGGCCGAATATACTAGTTCCATACCCATGCATTTTCTTTCAACATACAACCAAGAAACAAGCTAACAACCACATCTAATTCAAGCATTTAACTAATCTAATTTAACCTATTGAACACCACAATAAAATTTCAATCCATTTGGGTCTCTTCTCCATGGCCGAATGGCCCTTAGGTGCCTAAGATTCTCTATAACTCTTCCATCCATCAAATTTACCCCCTTGCACTAGTTTACTTCAAGTAATCAAGTTTTAAACTTAGTTCACCCAATAACTTAACATCACATATAACAATCTTATATGGTAAATTTCATTATAAGAGAATGACCTAACAACAAAGCACATGAAGAAACATTTTCATAAATATTCCTCCCATTATTCGGCCAACTAGTAGGATACCCTCAAGCCAATCAACATAATCTTCTTAAACATGCTCAAGATACTTCTTCTCAAGTTGTCTAAGTTCATTTATACAACAAAGTACAAACTCTCATCCATGGCGAATTCCTCATGTTTGAGATCAACCATTTTCTACTTGTTTTTCCCTAATGGTCAAAGAAATCAACTCAAATCTAAGGGTAGGCTATCAAGCTAAGATTCAACTCTTACCTTGATTCCCACATGCATGGCCGAACCTCATCTTACCAAACTTAACAAGCTTTGCTTGTTTCCAAAGGGAATAAATCAAGAAATCAAGCCACATCAAGATAAATTATTAAGGTGAAGTTCAAACTCTTACCTATACTAACACATGCATGGGCCGATTGAAGAAGATGAAAGTTCTTCCCTCTTCTTGATGGTGATTTCAGGTGGATGTTGACTAAGGGAAGAAGAAAGAAATTTTCTTTTTGTTTAAATCAATATTCATCCATTTAGCATGCTTATGACAATATAATACTTTAAAAATATAAAATGCATAGAAAGCATATTATTCTAGCATGCTTGCCGTCCACCTTATTTAATTATGGGGGATTTGACATGCAAATCCCCATGTTTTATAGACAATTCACTTAGCTCCCTTTTTAGTAATGCCCACTACATTGGTCCTTTTTGCAATTTAGACCTTTTTAACAAATTAAACACTCAAATAGCTAAAATTTTCTACGAAATTTTCACACTCACTAAAACATCATAACAAACACAATACATAATATCATAATATCTTTTAGGCTCGGATTCGTGGTCCCGAAACCACCGTTCCGATTAGGGTCAAAATTGGTCTGTTACAACTCTCCCCCCCTTAAGGATTTTCGTCCCCGAAAATCTTACCGTTAAAAAGGTTCGGATATTGTTGCTTCATTGACTCTTCAGGCTCCCACGTAGCCTCTTCAACTCCGTGACGATTCCATAGAATCTTTACTAATGGAATTCTTTTATTTCTTAACTCTTTGGTTTCCCGAGCCAAGATACGGATCGGTTCCTCATCATAGGTCAAGTCAGATCGAATTTCAATCTCTGACGGGGTGATCACATGGGACGGATCCGATCTGTATTTGCGAAGCATCGAAACATGAAATACGTTGTGTATCTTTTCCAACTCGGAGGGCAATCTTAATCTATAAGCAACCGGTCCAATACTTCAATAACTTCGTACGGTCCGATAAATCTCGGGCTCAACTTGCCTTTCTGACCGAATCGGAGTATTTTCTTCCACGGAGAAACTTTTAAGAACACCCATCTCCGACCTGAATTCAATGTCCTTACGTTTTAAATCGGCATAGGACTTTTGACGATCCGAAGCAGCTTTCAAATTACTCCGAATAACGACCACCTTCTGTTCTGTTTCTTTAATCCAATCAACCCCGTGTATCTTATTCTCACTGAGCTCCGTCCAGTACAATGGTGTGCGACATTTTCGACCATATAAGGCTTCATAAGGTGCCATTTTTATGCTAGATTGAAAGCTATTATTGTAAGCAAACTCAATCAGGGGTAGGTATCGTTCCCACGTACCTTCGAACTCGAGAACGCAACACCTCAACATGTCCTCAAGTATCAAAATAGTTCGCTCAGACTGACCGTCTGTTTGCGGATGAAAGGCTGTACTAAAATGTAGTTTAGTACCTAATGCCTCTTGCAACTTCTTCCAGAATCGCGAGGTAAATCTTGGGTCTCTATCTGAAACAATGGAACTCGGTACACCGTGCAATCTTACAATCTGCGACACATACAATTCGGCGAGTTTGTCAAGTGAATAGTCGGTACGTACGGCACAAAATGAGCTGATTTAGTCAATCTATCAACGATAACCCAAACGGCATCTTTCTTACTCGGTGTCATAGGAAGACCGATACAAAATCCATAGTAATTCTATCCCATTTCCATTCGGGTATCATAATCGGCTGAAGTAATCCGGAAGGTACCTGGTGCTCAGCTTTCACTTGTTGACAGATTAAGCATTTGGAGACAAACTCAGATATGTCCCGTTTCATGCCGGGCCACCAATAAACTGCTTCAAATCGTTATACATTTTTGTGCTACCGGGTGTATCGACATTCGGCCATTATGGGCCTCACTCAGAATCATCTGTATCAATCTGAGTTCATTGGAACACACAATCGATTTTTATACTTCAAACAGTCATTTGCATCTATCTGGAAGTCTGATTCTGTAGCATTCTCACATTGAACCCGAATAGCTACTAACTTTTCGTCAACTTTCTGTGCCTCGCAAATTTGCTGAATAAACATCGGTCTTGTTTGTAGCTCGGCTATGATCGAACCATCCTCAGACATCGTCATCCATGCGTTTAATGCACGCAGAGTAAATAATGATTTTCGACTCAACGCATCCGCAACAACATTAGCCTTCCCTGGATGGTAGTCAATCACTAATTCGTAGTCTTTCAGTAATTCTAACCATCGGCGTTGTCTCAAATTTAGATCTTTCTGAGTCATTAAATATTTTAGACTTTATGATCTGAATAAACATGACATTTTTTCGCCGAATAAATAGTGACGCCAAATTTTCAATGCAAACACAATGGCTGCCAACTCCAGATCGTGAGTTGGATAATTTTTTTCATGTGGCTTCAATTGTCTTGAAGCGTAGGCTATCACCTTGCCTTCTTGCATTAGAACACAACCCAACCCACTTAAAGATGCATCACTAAAATAGTAAATTCTTTACCCGATTCAGGCTGAGTCAACACTGGAGCCTCGTTAAAAGGGCTTTCAACTGCTCGAAACTCTTCTGGCATTTTTCTGACCACTCATATTTGACATCCTTCTGTAGTAGTCTCGTCAAAGGTGCAGCTATCACGGAAAAACCTTTTACAAATCGTCTATAATATCCCGCGAGGCCTAGGAAGCTTCGGATCTCAGAAACATTCTTTGGTGGTTTCCACTCGAGTATGGCTGCTATTTTGTTTGGATCCACCCGAATTCCTGACACCGAAACCACATGACCCAAGAAGCTGACTTCGTTCAACCAAACTCACACTTACTGAATTTGCATATAAACGATGATCTCTCAAGGTTTAAACGATGATCTCTCAAGGTTTGTAGTACTTCTCTCAAGTGCTCAACGTGTTCCGCTTCACTTTTGGAGTAGACCAATATATCATCGATAAACACCTACTACAATCGATCCAAAAACCGTCGGAAGACCCGGTTCATTAGATCCATAAAAACGGCAGGTGCATTGGTAAGCCCGAAAGACCGTCTTGGGCACATCGGAATCTCTGACTCGTAATTGGTAATAGCCCGATCTCAAATCTATTTTCGAAAACCTGAAGCACTAACTGCTCCCAAATATCAAATCATCAATCCGAGGTAACGGTATTTATTCTTTATGGTCACCTTATTAGTTGCCGGTAGTCGATACACATTCGCATTGTCCCATCTTTCTTTTTCACAACAAGACTGGGTGCTCCCACGGAGAAAAACTCGGTCGTGCGAAACCCCTCTCTGTGTCAATTCTTGTAACTGCGCTTTTAATTCTTTTAATTCAGTAGGCGCCATTCGGTACGGAGCTATCGAAATTGGGTCGCACCCGGCACTAATTCAATGCCGAACTCAATTTCTCGTACTGGGGGTAAGCCCGGTAGTTCTTCAGGAAACACATCGGTGTATTCACATACCACTGGTACCGATTCATTAGTTTCTCGGACATTTATTATCCAGTACATAAGCCAAATAGGCCTCACACCCCTTTCTCACATACTTTGGGCTACCATCGAGGATATCACTGTAGGCAACTCATTTACATCACCGGATTTTATTCCAATACTCACAGTTCACCGTTTCGGCATTTCAGATTAATAAGCTTCCTCTTGCAATCCACCACTGCCTCATGTGAAATTAGCCAATCCATACCCAAGATTATATCAAATTCATCGAAGGGCAGCAACATTAAGTCTGCTGGAAAGCAATAGCCTCGTACCATCAACGGGCAACCTCTACACACTTTATCTACAAGCACACATCTACCCAAAGGGTTGGACACACGAATTACGAACTCGGTAGACTCAACTAGCAGAGTCTTACCAAATTTTAAAGTTTCACACATAAGAATGAGTCGAACCAGGATCAATTAGTGCAATCACAGTAGTATCAAAAGAGTGAAAGTACCAGTAATGACGTCGGGGGGGGAAGCATCCTCTCTAGCTCGCGCAGCATATGCTCTCGCCGGAGCTCTAGCCCTCGGATCGATCTGTAGTGTTCTTCGTTCCTTTCTGGCTACCACCTACATTGCCTGAATGTCTGGGTGGTCTACTCGCATTGGTACGCTGTTTGGCGTAGTATTCTGAACGTATTCTGCTCAGCTAATTTCGGACACTCTCCGGATAAAATGACCCGACGATCCACACTTGTAGCAAGTCCGATCATGAATCTGCAACTCCCTGAGTGCCATTTCCCACAGTGTTTGCATTCAACTCTGGTCTGTGGAATGTTACCAACACTGGCTATCGAGGTAGCTCGGGAGCTCATAGGAGGTCGATCCCGTCTGGGTGGATCTGTAGTAGTTTTTCTGTCGGCTATAGTCATTCTCTCTGGGCCTCTTGCTCGTGGGATGGAAGACTTTGCCCGAAGACCTCTTTCGGATATCTCTGGCTTCGGTATCGGCCTTTCTTTTCTCCTTCCCGAGCTCTTCAGCTTTGCAAGCTCTCTCAACTAAAATTACAAATTCTTGGATTTCAAGAACGCCAACAACAAACATCTTTATATCTTCATTTAGGCCGTCTTCGAATCTTTACACATAATGGCTTCAGTAGAGACACACTCTCTAGCATAACGGCTGAGCCTGACAAATTTTCTTTCATACTCCGTTACAGTCATTCGTCCTTGTTTCAGCTCAAGGAAACTCTTTTCGTTTTGATCAATAAATCTCTGGCTAATATACTTGCGGAATTCAGTTTGGAAGAAATCCCATGTCACTTTTTCTTTCGGAACCACTGATACTAGTGTATTCCACCAGTGATATGCAGTGTCCCGCAATAAGGATATAGTACACTTCAAGCATTCATCCGGAGTACAAGACAGCTCACCAAGTACCCGAATAGTGTTATCGAGCCACATTTCGGCTCTCTCAGCATCATCATCGTCATTGGCTTTAAATTCTTCGGCCCCATATTTTCGAATTTTGTCAACTGGGGGCCTACTAGATCTCATTGGATCTATCACTGGGGGAGCTAGAGGATCCGGAGTTGGATTATTCGGGGGTGGAGGTTGGGGTATATTCGGGTTATTCTGAATAAATTGGGCAAACCAATCGTTCATCATTCGATAAAAGGCTTGCTTTGTCTCTCCCTCGTGGCTACCCGAAACAGGTCGAGAGTCTATCGGCGCTGATCCATGGGTACGGTCAGGCGCCACGCTCTCCACATCATCAGCCACAGCTCTTTCTGGTTCGGAATCCATTTACTATACAAACAAAAATTCAGGTTGTCAGAAGTCACCACACTATCAACAGATAACCACAGGCATGTATAGCTAGACTCACACGCGCCACGGTAGTCCTAGAATCGACTAAACCGTAAGCTCTGATACCAATCAAATGTAACACCCCGTACCCGATACCGTCACCGGAGTTGGGCAAGAGGCATGACTAGACCTGACTACAAATTTGAAACATGAAAATCTTAAAGCTGTCAAACTGCGTTGTGCCGACTAATTTGGCTATAACTTGAGTTACAAAATTCGAAATTCAGTTCCGTAAATTTTCCTTGAAAGTAGACTCATATATCTATTCATCATAATTTTTCTAGAATTTTTCATGTGGCCAATTAGTACAGTTTATTCTTCAAAGTTACCCTTATTACACTGCTGGACAGTTCTGACCTGTCCTTATAAAACTGCAGTTATCTCATTGCACAATTTTCATATACTGTTCTAGTTTATACCAATGAAAAATAGACTCAATAAGGGTTCTTTACATATATCCCATGCTTCCTAATTATTTTTGTACAATTTTTGACAATTTTCCAAAACAGAACAGTGACTCACGAATGCATTCAGAGTAGGTCTCACTAAAACTGAATTATCTCATAACTTATAAGTCTTTTGCCTACTCTGTTTCTTTCATGTAAAAATAGACACAATAAGGTTTAACTCCATGTCTCATTCACCTTTTAATTCAATATACCCTATTTTTGGTGATTTTTCTAACTCATATCACTGCTGTTACTACAAGTTGCTTTGTCACAATTTATGAAGGACTAGCTTCTTACCAAACTTACCTACATTCCTAATTCAAGGATTCATTCCGCATATATAAACATTTCCTTAACAAAATGATTAAACTTCGATTTAGAAAGCATAAACCTTACCATCAAGAACCAACATACACATTAACAACACTACAACATACTTAAATAGAAATTTAGCCATATTCGCATGGCCATTCTTTTAGGGTTTACATGCGAACCGTAAAACTTCCTTAAACAATCCAAGCCTATCCTATACATGCCTTCGTTCAAAACCAACCCAAAATGAAGGAGTACCCCAAATAGATAGGTTGATAGTGTGAGCGACCTTCCAACGACCCTGATGAGCTTGTGGCTTGCCCCTAATCTATAAAACAGAGGAAACATCTCACACGGGTAAGCATACTAGCTTAGTAAGTCCCAATTCATTTAGAATTATAACATCTAATTATGTATGAAGATAAAGCAATCCACATATGGTATTCTACAATAACAACTAGGTAAATAGTTTACACAAGGTCAAGTTTAATAATTCAAGGACCCACTTTCATAGTAGTCATTCATGCAAATCAATTGTCCCATAGTAGTAAGTTCGAAGGTCGTCTTCCGACAAATTATATTCATCAATGACAACTTAGCACAAGTAATATCTAACATAACATACCTCACATACTTACCCGAACCACATTCTTGACAATTTAGTTCTAAATTGTCTTGACGAGGATTAGACTCCTCTTAGGAAATTTCATCACCGGCATCAAGCCTGCTAGGCGTAAAAGCCCGATAATTAACACCGGCACAAGGCCTGCTAGGCATAAGCCCGATAAATAACACCGGCACAAGGCCTGCTAGGCATAAGCCCGATAAATGTCACCGGCACGAGGCCTGCTAGGCTCGAAGCCCGAATATCAGAATATTATCACATGCTTTTCACATTCCACCATCACATATCGAATTATAACCATTTATTCCCATTGCAATAAATAAATTTATAATCAACCTAATCCATCAATCATCACATTCGGCCAACTCATAGTTTTACACCAAGCTATTTCCAACTTTATCATTCACTTGATGTGTGAATGATCTTTAGATAATAAGTAGCTCAAGAACTTACTCATTTACCTTGCATTAGCCAAAACAATTTCCATCATATTCTCAACATAAACCATCAACCAACATGTAGGTATACATTCGGCCATGATGAAATTTGGTACTAACCTTCATAAATTTTATTATAGTCAAGGTAACCATAATTTATTCTTTGACAAAATCTAACCAAAGGACTTACCTCGATTGTCGATAAGCCGTGCAAATCGGCTACTCGATAATCTTTGCTTTGCCTCGATCCAACTTTTTCTCCTTTTGATCTTGATCTAATTTGGTTCAATTTAAACCAATTAACCCACATTTCCATTTAATTAAAGAGCAAAATCATAAAATGCATGATTTCAAGACATAATGATGTGCATTCGGCATACATCCCCTACTTTGTTCAAGTGCATTTAATTTATTAGGGAACACTTTGGCGACAATTTCCTTGATGTGTTTTAACTTACAACTTACCCTCTTATCTAGCCGTACCTTAACTTATATAATCACACATATAATCAAACACATTAGCTCAAATTCTTCCTCTAATATGGCCGAATGTACTACTTCCATACCATTGCATTTTTCTTCAATATACACCCAAGAAACAAGCTAGATAACCATAACTCATTCATCCTAAGCAAATAATTACCACATTCATAAGACTTATTAAATCAAGCTAAGGTGTCCACCATTTCCTTTCTTTTCTACCTATCAAACAATGTAATCAACCATAGACAACATGCTTTCATCACACATGAAAAGGCCTTAGAACTAAGTCATGGCCGAATCTAAGGAGAGCTTAGCTCTCAAATTTTAGCACAAGAACTCAATAGTATGTAAGGCTACCAACACAACCATGCAAAACCATTCATCCATGTCTAATCACTATACAATATAAGTGTAGCCGAACATTAACACAAAGGAAAGGATTCAAATAGGTGGTCTCACATTCGGCCGAACATAAGGGCATCCCCATGCCAAAATTTAGACCATTTTCTCACAAACTCAAGCTTCATCTCCCTCTCATATTATCAAAGTTTATTGTCAACCCAAACCACCATTCCTCACCCATGGCCGAATTTCATCAAGCCTACCCATATTAACAAAGTCTTTTTGCTTGTTTCAAAAGAAAAGATTAAGAATTTAAGCCATATCAAGGTGAGTTTTCAAAACCAAGATCAAGCTCTTACCTATCCTTGTGCATGCATGGCCGATTGAAGAGGATGAGAATTCTTCCCTCTTCTTGATGGTGATTTCGGGTGGATGCTCAATAAGGAAGAAGAAAGAAATTTTTCTTTTTCTTTTCTTTTTGTTTAAAACAATTTTCATCCATTTAGCATGCTTATGACAACATAATACTTTTAAAATTATAAGTTGCCTAGAAAACATATTATTCTAGCATGCTTGCCGTCCACCTTATTTAATTATGGGGGATTTGACATGCAAATCCCCATGTTTTATAGACAATTCACTTAGCTCCCTTTCCATTAATGCCCACTACATTAGTCCTTCTTGCAATTTAAGCCTTCTTAGCAAATTAAACACTTAGATAGCTGAAATTTTCTACGAGATTTTTACACCCACTAAAAGCACACATAACAAACACAAGACATAATATTATAATATCTCACAGGCTCGGATTCGTGGTCCCGAAACCACCGTTCCGATTAGGGTCAAAATTGGGCTGTTACAGATATTCATCGACGACTTTGTCTTTTCCTTTCTTTTTCGAGGAATTCGGGTCGGCGTTAGCTACAGATCAAAATAAAAATATTAACTTCTATCAAAATAAACTATTAACTTCTATAAAAATAAACAACTTACCCATTTTCTCCAAACCAAATTCTCTCTTATTCTTCCATGACAAAATTAGTAAAATTCCTTGCTTAGACCTCCTATCCCTCCTACAGCAAGGACCTTTTTGTAGGGGAGAGGAATTTTTATGAAAACTCTAAATTTTGCATGAAAATGACTAAATTAAATAAGATGAAAATCTTTTCTTTTTCCTCCTTCCATTCCCATTCGGCCAAGGGCATTGTTCTTTCCCTCCTTTTTCTTTTTACACCTCACATTGGGGTTTTTATTGAGAAGAGAATGAACTCTCTTCTATCTTCTAGTTGTTTCTTTAATTTAATTTCTTTTTCTATTTTATTTCTTCATTTTATTATTTAATCAATTAAATCAATTGTTAGGATTCAATCATTGAAACTTTTATTTAAGGACTATCATTAATCCAATCAAAATATCTTTTTATTTTTATTTTTAATCTTTCTTCCTTCTCCAAAAAGATGACTCAAAGTATATATACATTTTTTTTTAACCTTGAATTGCGGTTCAACCTTCATTAATGTAGAAAGAAAACTATTTTTTTCCTTTTCTTTTAATCCATAAATTTCACCAACCAATCAAATTTCACGAAATTTTACTCCTAGTTACCTCTCATTTTGTTCAAGTATATCCAAATATATTAATTAATATATAATGTAATGATTATGTCTCATAAAAATAAACTAACTATTGGAAAATTTGTCAATTAGGTTTTTTTATAAAATAGTAAAATTGTACTTTAGTTCTTAAACTTTTCTATTTTATTTAATTTAGTCCATACCATTATTTTCTATTTTTTCCTATAAATATTTTATTTATATTGATTTATGTCACGTTAAAAAATTATTTATTTATGATTCCACCTTTTCTTCTTTCGACCTATTTTCACTTTTTGTCCTCTAACTTTCATTAAATTCTAAATTACTATATTTTACTTTCTTCTTTTTCTTTTTTTTCCTCTTTGCCAAACCAAATTTCAATCACTCAATCCATTTTCTTGATAATTTATCATGTACGTTATTGGAACAATACAATTGTTGTACTGAAAATTTTGGGGTATTACATGGGTAATACTGGAGCATAATGAACTATTCCACGTTTATTTGAAATAATCGATGTGAATTGAAAGCGTACTGTTCTAGTTATGTCTATAGCATTTTGTAGCTCGGGTTCAACTAGTGGGCCGGATAAGGGTATTACAAAGGAAATTAGTGAAGAAAACAGTAATAAATAAACATGTTCCTTGTATAAGACCAAACCTTCATGCACTAACCATAAGTCACACAATTCTCCTCTCTCAATTCGTTCAAGCAATTGTTGTAAATTTGTAGTATTTCGAATTTCTAGTTGAATCATATCAAACAATAACATGCGAGCTTGACTAAACTACACATACTAGCCCCTCAGTTTCGTTACGATGAGAAAGTGCATTAAAAACCTTGTTTAGGCTTATTGACTTATACTCAAGATGAAAATCAAATCCCTATAATTTTCTAAATTAGTGTTGTTTTAGTGATGTCATGAGTCTCTATTAAAGTATGTACTTGAGGCTATAGTGATTAATATGTTGCACTGCTTTAGCCAACCCAACCAATCCTTGCTCAAATTGTTGGATCTAGTGCATTGAGTGTAGTATATTCGTTTGTAAACTTGAATTTTTTTAAGAAATTGAATAATAAAAAAAATTCATGGATTACATTAATATACTTTGTATGATTGACACACACAGTCTGGCAACACAGTCATTTGTCTTGTTAATTTTAGTGCAGGTTTCACACGGTCTGGCAGACGACCTACGACACGGCCGTGTGACCTAAGTCAGTGAGTTATATGGGCTGGGACACGGTCGTGCATCCCAACTTCGAAAGCCACATGGCCTGGGGCATGTCACACGACCTGGCCACACAACTGTGTGACCCCTGTTTCTAAAATTTTTGAAACTTTCCCCAAACCCTTTTGAATTGTTTCAAATTAGTCCTTGTTTGTTTTTTGATTATTTTTTAGGGTCCCGTAAACTCATATTTAGGATTTTAAGAGTAGTTTTACGCTAATTTTAAATGAAGTGGCGAACCTAAATTGGGTTAAGTAGGTCATTCTACTAATATCATCGAAGGTAGTAGTTAAAGTATAGTTGAATACTCTGATGCTAATAATTGGAATAATCTTGTTATGTATCTAACTTCTAGCTTTTACGAGAGGATAAATAGTGATAAAAGTGAAAATAGTGGAATACCAAGTTTAGCATTGCATAGCATATCTCATCATTCGATTGATTAAGATAATAATATGGGAACATTAAATTAGCATGTTCTGCTCTCTGTATAATATGATGTTAATAGCTCGCTTGCATCTTTTCTTATGTTGTAATTAAATGTTCTGATTGGTTAGTAATGCCCGTGACCCTAATCCAACAACGGAGGCAGGTTAGGGTTGTTACAGGCCCCCTTTTTGTCGAGATTTGATTTGTTTAGTTGCCTAACTATGTTTCATTATTTGTATTGATAAGTTTCTTGTTCAAAAAAATAGTGAAAAAATAAATAAATAAATAAATAGAAAGAAAAAGAAAATTAAAAAATATGTATTTGAATTGAGCTTGAACATTTTAGTTTCATTCTGTTGAAAAGCTCATTTTCATTTTTTTTATTTTCTTGTTCATGTAAATTCTTTTTAATTCAACATTCGATTTTTTCTAGTTTGGTAAATTATCAACTCGGTTCTCAGTTATAACCAACTTTTCTAACCTTTTCCATACCGTTAACGTAAGCCCCATTACAACATTGTAAAGACGTCTTGATTGGTGTGTCATCTCATTTTATAGTAGTGGAGATTTGATTTTCAAACAAGCATATGGTAAAAACATTTCTTGTTTGACTGTTGAGTGCATATTATTGAACCTTAAACATTTTGAGTGCTTTAACTGAATATTTAGTGAGGATGTTATTTCTTGTTGAGTTTGAATTTCAAGTAATTATTAAGATAAGGGAGATACCTAATGTTTTTAAATCTTAAAATTCTCTACTTGGATTGCTTGTCTTGGTTAGTGTCATTTTAGTGTGAATTTCCAATGCATGACTATCTGTAAATTATCCTAAGACATTATCCATGAAAATAATAAATTGAGGGAAGTTAATTTGAATGCGGGTTGAGGATTTTGCTTGAGGACAAGCAAATGCTTAAGTGTGGGGATATTTGATAAGTGCTAAA
>SMMG02000042.1:0-22940 GCA_005393395.2 Gossypium australe
TGGAATCACATCATCCCTATAGGACGCGCTTAAGAACTAGAGCAATGGACGCTGAACTCAGTGAAAGGATCGAAAGGATGGAAAGAACCCAGAAAGAGTTGCAAGAACAGTTAGCCAAATCACAGCAAGAAGCAAGGGACCTGATGATGAGATCCCGCGAGGAATCACAAGAACATAAGGATCAAATGGATAGAATGTTGAAGATATTGATGGCTATGGCCAACGGAAAAGGACTCGTGCAAAGTCCTGACATTACGGAGCCCCATTCGAGGGATAATCAAGATCCGCTCTACGCTCATGCAACGCAAAGAGGATATCCTCAAGGGAACCCAGTAGGCCTGGAACAACAACCCATCCCACCTACCCATTTGGGGGAGGGTATATACGTATCAAACGCTGGGGATAATTTGGCTAATCCGATGGTTCCGGATTTGGATGATCCGATGGAAATAGCTAGGTTAAAGAGGGATGGCCATGATGCTGAAGAAAAATATAAGAGTCTAGAAGAAAGACTCAAGGCGGTGGAAGGTACTGGAGTCTTTTCTTCGCTAAGTGCCAAGGAGCTTAGTTTAGTGCCCGATCTGGTTCTACCCCCAAAGTTTAAGGTGCCGGATTTTGAGAAGTATGAGGGAACTAGATGTCCGAAAGCACACCTTATTATGTTCTGTCGAAAGATGGCTGGACACTTGAACGAGGACAAGCTGTTAATACACTGCTTCCAGGATAGCTTGATCGGATCGGCCCTCCGATGGTATGATCAGCTTAGCACCGAGAGGATCCGGTCATGGAAGGACCTGGCAACTGCATTCTGTGAACAATATAAGCATGTTTCTGATGTGGCTCCCGACCGGCTGACGCTACAAATGTTGGAAAAGAAGCCAACGGAGACCTTCAGACAGTATGCTCAGAGGTGGAGAGATCTCTCAGTCCAGGTCGAGCCCCCTCTAACTAAAAGTGAAGTAACGGTCCTTTTCATCAATACTTTGAGGGCGCCATTCTACGACAAACTGGTGGGAAACGCCACGAAAGACTTCGCCGACCTCATAATATCCGGCGAACTCATCGAAAACGGCATCAAAAGTGGAAGAATGGAGGGCCCCGAGAGCTCGAAAAGACCAACACCTGTAAAGAAAAAGGATCCCGAAGCCCATATGGTGGGGACCGGGAGCCACTATGCCCATAATCCATATCCGACCCAACCACGACCTCAGTTTCGCCCACCGCCAAATGTATACTTTCCTCCACAAAGCCCCTACTATCAAGCGCCTCCTCCCTATCCCGTCTATGCCGCCGATAATCAAAGACCATTCACCATATTCCCTCCAAACACCATGCCTGCCCAAGGCCAGCCAAAAAACGAACAAAGACCAGTAAAGCCCAGTCCTGACAGACCCCAATTCACCCCCGTTCCCGTATCATACGGAGAATTGTGCCCGAAGCTATTGGAAAAACAGTTAATCTCACCACATTACATGGCACCATTAAAACCCCCGTTCCCAAGGTGGTACGATCCCAACGCTAATTGCATGTACCACGCCGGGAATCAGGGGCACTCTACTGATAACTGTTTAGCCTTTAAGAGAAGAGTTCAAGGCCTTATCGACGCCGGGATCTTGCGGTTTGACGGTACCGATAATACGGCGAGAAACCCGCTCCCTAACCATGCCACAGGGAACGTGAATATGGTGACACTGGAAAATAGGTGGCGGGCCAGAAGTTGCGTCTCTAGGATAAGGACACATTTGGAGAAGGTCTGGGAAGTAATGATCGAGAAGGGCGTGCTCGACAAGAACTTCAAGGAGGAAAGCAGGAAGAGTCCAAGTTTCTGCGTCTTTCACGGCATAGAAGGACACCACATCCAATCCTGTGAGGAGTTCAAAGGGCTGCTTCAAAGCATGATGGACAATAAAAAGGTGGAAATCTGCAACAAGATGGAAGAGACCGATGGAAAGGATATATGTGCATCTGAGGGCCAATCATCAGGCCCTCCCTACAGTGCCGCTCGGCCTTTGGTAATCTACTACGAGGCAAAGAAGGAAGAGAGGAAACCAAAAATGATAATCCAAGTACCTTCCCCTTTTCCTTACAAGGATAGCAAGGCGGTGCCGTGGAAGTATGATGTCAATGTCACCATACCCGAGGCTACAACTGGAAACATCAGTGAGGTGGGGCATTTTACCCGCAGTGGGAGGTGCTATTTCCCTGAGATGGTTGAGACGAAGAAGAAAGCCGTTGGCACAAGTCAGAAAGGGAAGGCACCAATACCCGAGGCCAAGGGTGAGGTTGAAATACAATCTGAGCAAGGAACTAAGGAGCCGGTGAATGAGGATGAGGCGCAGGAATTCTTAAAGTTCATTAAGCACAGCGAATACAATGTCGTAGAGCAGCTGAATAAACAACCGGCAAAAATCTCAGTATTATCCCTATTGTTGAACTCAGAGCCACATCGAAACGCTTTACTGAAGGTGTTGAACCAAGCGTATGTGCCAAGCAATGTGCCCATTGAAAAACTCGATAGGTGGGTGAACAATTTAAACGCAGATAATTTCATCTCCTTCAGCGATGATGAAATACCACCAAATGGTAGGGGCTCTGTTAAAGCATTGCACATCACGACCGGGTGCAAAGGATATATAATACCGCATGTGCTTATTGACAACGGGTCCGCGCTCAATGTCATGCCGTTGGCTACACTGTCTAGGATGCCCGTCGACATGTCTTATCTGAGGCTTTGCCGTTCCGCGGTAAGGGCATTTGATGGAACATGGCGGGAAGTTATGGGAAAAATCGAGATCCCTCTAGAGGTGGGCCCGTGCACATACAATGTCGAATTCCAAGTCATGGACATTGCTCCTTCATATAATTGCCTCTTAGGAAGGCCCTGGATCCACTCCGCAGGAGCTATCCCTTCATCTCTTCATCAGAAAATAAAGTTTATTATGGATAACCGCCTGATCACGATCGCCGGTGAAGAAGACATCGTCGCATTGCTATCTACTGACACACCCTACATCGAGGCAAACAAAGATGTGCCAGAATGCTCCCTCCGTTCCTTCGAATTCATCAATGCTACATTTGTCGCCGAAGGAGATAAGGCTCCCACACCCAAGCTGTCAAGAAACACCAAGATGGGAGTCAAGTTGACAGTAGGAAAAGGTGCCCGGGCAGGGAAGGGTTTAGGAAGACACCAACAAGGGATAGCTAGAGCACTAAACCCTGTACATCACAAGGCTCAATACGGCTTGGGGTTCAAACCTGATGAGCGACAAAGGAGGAAACAACGGCAAAAAGATCAGGGAAAGAGGATTGCAAGAGCCTCAGGACGAGAGGTAGAATGGGAGCCCATGACGTACCCGCCCTTGTCGAGAACTTTTACGTCAGCAGGAATAATGTACACAGAGGGAGATGATTCACGAAACATGCTGTTATTGGTTGAAAAGGATTTTCAGAACTTCAACATAAACGTCATCGACGGAGCGGACGATACGATGAAAGGCCTTTCGAAGATACGCCCTGGTCCTCCGGGATTCGTGTTGGACAATTGGACTGCTGAGGATCTCCTTGTAGTTTCTAGGACCCCTCCAGAGTAATCCTCAATGACAACTTTCTGTAATACCCCTAAGTTGAAGGGGAATCTGTTATAAGAGTTTGCGTCAGCTGTTTAACCTTTAAATGAACAATCAATGAAGATGCATTTAATCACTATCTCTCATTCTCATTGGCCTCATATTCATTTTCTATTCTCATAGCTTGTCTTTATATATTTTTCATAACATGCCGTAGAATCACAATACCTCAATGTTCCTCTATAGCTTCTTCTCCATTTGCCTTTCAGGTGCTCAGATATCAACGACATGAACAATCCCGTTACTGATCTTAAAATCGGCTTTGAGCAAGTTGTTTGTTTAGGAGAATTCGAAGCCGACGAGAATGCCGAAGATTTTGTCTCGACCCCTGACTTACTAAAGATGATAGAACAGGAAGATAAACAGATACTCCCCCACCAAGAATCTGTTGAGACGGTGAACCTGGGAAACGAAGAAAAGAGGCAAGAAGTGAAAATTGGGACCTCCATCTCAGAGCCCACCAAACACGACTTGGTTACCTTGCTTCATGAGTACAAAGACGTATTTGCATGGTCATATCAGGACATGCCAGGATTAAGCGAAGATGTAGTGGTCCACAGGCTCCCTGTGAAGCCAGAATGCAGGCCAATTCAGCAGAAGCTAAGACGGATGAGACCCGAAATGCTCTTAAAAATAAAAGAGGAGGTCAAAAAAGTTTGACGCCGGTTTCTTGCAAGTCTCCAAATATCCGGAGTGGGTGGCTAATATAGTCCCAGTGCCAAAGAAAGACGGCAAGGTGCGAATGTGTGTGGACTATCGCGATCTGAATCGAGCAAGTCCCAAGGATAATTTTCCCTTGCCACACATCGATACATTGGTGGATAACACGGCAAAACATTCATTATTCTCTTTTATGGATGGATTTTCGGGTTATAACCAAATAAAGATGGCCCTGAGGACATGGAAAAAACTACATTCGTGACGATGTGGGGAACCTTTTGCTACAAAGTGATGCCGTTCGGCTTAAAAAACACTGGGGCAACATATCAAAGGGCAATGGTGATGCTGTTTCACGACATGATGCACAAAGAGATAGAAGTTTATGTCGACGATATGATAGCCAAATCTCGGGGAGAAGGAGAGCATGTTGGAAACCTCCGGAAATTGTTTGAAAGACTGAGAAAGTTTCAACTGAAGCTTAATCCGGCTAAATGTACATTTGGAGCAACCTCGGGGAAACTACTGGGCTTTATCGTTAGCGAGAGAGGTATCAAGGTCGATCCCGACAAAATAAAGGCCATACAAGAATTACCACCTCCACAGACACAAAAAGAAGTCAGAGGATTTCTAGGAAGGTTAAATTACATCGCCCGTTTTATTGCTCAACTTACCAACCAATGCGACCCAATTTTTCGACTATTGAGAAAACACAATCCTGGGGAATGGAACGAGGACTGCCAAGCGGCTTTCGACAAGATAAAACAATATTTGTCTACCCCCCCTGTGCTAGTACCACCGACTCCTGGGAGACCGTTAATACTGTACCTGACGGTGTTCGAAAATTCAATGGGTTGTGTACTGGGGCAACATGACGAGTCGGGGAGAAGAGAGAGGGCGATCTATTACCTCAGTAAGAAGTTCAGCAAAATATCCATCAATCGAAAAATTCTGTTGTGCTCTGGTTTGGGCAGCTCGAAGGCTTAGACAATATATGTTGTATCATACGACATGGTTAATCTCTAAATTGGACCCAATAAAGTACATGATGGAATCACCTGCACTCTCAGGAAGAATGGCGCGATGGCAGATCCTGCTATCGGAATACGACATCATCTATGTAAGCCAAAAGTCGATAAAAGGGAGCGCAATAGCCGACTTCCTAGCAGCCCGAACCACAGAAGAATACGAGCCATTAAGATTTGACTTCCCGGATGAAGATTTGATGTGCATCACAGAAAAAGAATGCGAATCGTCAAAAGAAGAGTCATGGAAAATGAGTTTTGACGGGGCATCAAATGCGTTAGGGCATGGGATCGGAGCAGTCTTGGTGTCACCGGAAGGGAGTCATTATCCATTCACTGCCCGATTAAACTTCTTCTGTACCAATAACATAGCGGAATACGAGGCTTGCATCATGGGGCTCCGCGCAGCTATTGAACGAGGCATCAAAATCCTAAAGGTATCAGGGGATTCAGCATTGGTGATTTACCAAATCCGTGGAGATTGGGAAGTGAGAGACTCAAAGCTGGTCAAATATCACGATCTTGTTATGGATCTGGTCAAAGAATTCGAAGAAGTGACCTTTAATTACTTCCCACGAGAGGAAAACCAATTGGCTGATGCCTTGGCCACCTTAGCTTCTATGTTCAAAGCGAATCGAGAAGCGGAAATAATGCCTCTCCAGATGAGCATATATGAGGCCCCGGCGCATTGTTTTAGCGTTGAAAAAGAGGCGGATGGACGACCATGGTTCCATGATATCTTGGAATATGTCAAACATCAAAGGTACCCGGAGCAAGCAAACGAGAACGACAAAAGAACAATCAGAAAAATGGCAGCAGGATTTGTTCTTGATGGGACATCTTATATAAAAGAGGAAAGGATCAAGTGCTTCTAAGATGCGTGGATGATGTCGAAGCCAGAAAAGTGCTTGAAGAGGTTCATGAAGGAACTTGTGGAACACATGCCAACGGTTTCACTATGGCCAGGAAAATTATGAGACTAGGTTATTACTGGTTGACGATGGAAAATGACTGCATCAGCTACGCCCGGAAGTGTCACAAATGCCAAATTTATGGTGACAAAATTCATGCAGCACCATCGCCCCTCCACGTTATGACCTCTCCGTGGCCGTTTTCCATGTGGGGCATGGATGTTATAGGGCCAATTTCCCCAAAGCTTCTAATGGCCATCGATTCATCTTCGTGGTCATAGACTATTTCACAAAATGGGTTGAGGCCGCTTCGTTTGCGAACGTGACAAAGACCGCAGTTTGCAAATTCTTGAAAAAGGAGATTGTATGTCGATACGGGCTGCCTGAGAAAATCATCTCAGATAATGCCTTGAATCTGAACAACAGGATGATAAAGGAAGTGTGTGAATAATTTCAAATAAAGCATCACAATTCCTCACCCTATCGCCCAAAGATGAATGGAGCCGTAGAAGCTGCCAACAAGAATATCAAGAGGATTATTGGAAAGATGACTGAGACATATAAAGACTGGCATGAGAAGCTCCTGTTCGCTCTATACGCATATCGTACATGTGTGCAGACCTCCACGGGGGCAACTCCTTTCTCTCTGGTATATGGAATGGAAGCTGTACTACCCATCGAGGTGGAAATCCCTTCTTTACGAGTCTTAATGGAGTCAAAACTGGAAGAATCAGAATGGGTACAAGCTCGATACGACCAACTGAATTTGATCGAAGAAAAGCGCCTGAAGGCAATCTGTCATGGACAGATGTACCAAAAGAGAATGATCACGGCCCACGACAAGAAGGTACGGCCAAGGGAATTTCGCGAATGAGAGCTCGTGTTGAGAAAGATCCTCCCAATACAAAAAGACTCTCGAGGAAAATGGGCACCGAATTGGGAAGGACCCTACGTCGTAAGGAAGGCCTTCTCAGGTGGAGCTTTGATTCTCACTGAGATGGATGGGAAAGAGGTACCGAATCCAGTAAACTCGGACGCCGTGAAGAAGTACTACGCCTAAAAAAAAAAGAGAAAAGAAAAAATCAGGATGAAAACCCAAAAGGGCGTCTTGATAAACACAATTGGGATGAAAACCTGAAAAGGCGTCCTAACGAAGGGGATTCGCACATAAAGAGCAAGAACATTTTGAACGGGGAGTCAAGGGGCGAGTTTATAATATTTGAAGCGGACTCAGAAGCTCAGGGTCTTCTACGCAAGGAGCTTCACTCAAAGGGGGTTCAGGGTGAATGAGCATGGAGAAGTTCATGCGTTAGATATCTAGAGCATTAGTGACAATTGAATCTACTTTCTTTTTATGTTTTCCTTATTGAATCATTCCTTGTCAATTCTCTTTCCTTGTTGCTTTGAAATAAATACGAACATAAGGTATCTCTTTCACACCTACCTGGCCATTATCATGCATTTCGTGTTTGGTTCGTTTAAATGGTAAACAGTGAAATTACATACTCTGAACAAAAGAAACGTTGAGCATTACCTAGACGAGAACCTGGTAAGTACAAGAACCTCAAAGCAAAGACCAAAGTTCAACCAGGGGACAAATGGGTGATATATGAGAGGTACAGACTACTCGTAAAACTTGAGCACTAGTACAAAAACTGAAAGAAAAGTCAAGAATCGAAGCAGTGGGTACAAGTCATCATAACAAGAGATACACGACAAACGAACCCAGAACGCATGGCATAATCATGTAGGCATAAGAGCATTTAAGATCAAACACGTACATATCATGATAACATCACGCATAACACATACAGGTACACCATCAAAGCAAGAAGTTTAGACGATAACTGTAGCTTTACCAAACCAAGGAGAAAGAAGACATCCACCAGATACGCTTTAAATTTCTGTTCAAAAATCAACTCATAATGCGAGAGGTGAGTTGGGCCTCGGGACAAGCCGAGGTATTTAATTTCTGTTTTTAAATTTCTGTTCAAAAATCAACTCATAACGCGAGAGGTGAGTTGGGCCTCGGGACAAGCCGAGGTATTTAATTTCTGTCTTTAAATTTCTGTTCAAAAATCAACTCATAATGCGAGAGGTGAGTTGGGCCTCGGGACAAGCCGAGGTATTTAATTTCTGTTTTTAAATTTCTGTCCAAAAATCAACTCATAATGCGAGAGGTGAGTTGGGCCTCGGGACAAGCCGAGGTATTTAATTTCCGTCTTTAAATTTCTGTTTAAAAATCAACTCATAATGCGAGAGGTGAGTTGAGCCTCGGGACACGCCGAGGTATTTAATTTCTGTATTTAATTTCTGTTTTTAAATTCCGTTCAAAAAAATCAACTCATAATGCGAGAGGTGAGTTGGGCCTCGGGACACGCCGAGGTATTTAATTTCTGTCTTTAATTTCTGTTTTTAAATTCCGTTCAAAATTCAACTCATAATGCGAGAGGTGAGTTGAGCCTCGGGACACGCCGAGGTATTTAATTTCTGTTTTTAAATTCCATTCAAAAATCAACTCATAACGTGAGAAATGAGTTGGGCCTCGGGACACGCTAAGTCAAAAAAAAAAAAGGGGGTAAAAAGAAGAAAAAGAAGAAGAAAAAGAGAGAGAGAGTTGGTTCATGATGCGAGAACAAGGAAGCAACTCGAAAAATTCGGATTCACTTCCTCAAAGTCCCAGCGGAGCGGTTGGTACAACGAAGCTACGAATCTCAGTGTCGTGAAATCACATTGGAGCAAGTTCAAAAGGGAACAAGATTGAGGAAAAGCGAATTGAAGCTACGGGTTAGGTCACGCGGGAGCAGTGGCAGAGTGGATCAATGCAACAGGTTATAGTGGAGTTTGAAGAGGAGACAAGGACCAATAAACCCAAGCCCGCCGAGACCGGGCAAAATTGGTTCTTCTTTTGTCTTTGCTCTATTGTGTCACAACAACGAGCAAAGAGGGGCAGCTGTAATCACCAATCTTGCCCGGGCCCTTAACCAAAACCCAAGCCCGGGCCCATTAGCCAAAATAAAATCAGATGAAAAAAGAAAAACCAAATGTTATAAAGGCCCAAATAAATAAATAATAAAATATAGTCCAAATGTCCATTTACATTTCTGAAAGCCGACATAAAATGCCCAAACAAAACAAAATAAAATAAATGAAACAAAGTCCATTAAAAGTCCAATTACAGTCAAAATATTTAAACAGTACAAGCCCAAACACTTACACCCTGACCCATTAACCCACAAACCCAAGTAACTAAGCCCAATTACAAATAATCCATTAAACCTAAACTGCCGGCCCAATTACAGCAGCCCAATGGCCCAGGGATTAAGCCAAAACAGAAACCCTAGGGACCCTAAGCCAAGCGCCGCCAGTAGGCCCTTCATCTGCCTCGCGCGTCGGCCACGCGCGTCGTTCCAGTTCCCCACGCGCCCTGACAACCGTTTCGTATTCCCCCACGCACGCGCCTTGGCCTTCGCGTCTCCCTACCAGTATCAGCACGCCTGCGCACACCTCGGCAACCACTCACCCTCGCGCGCCCCGATCACTTCGCCCATCACCTGCAACAACACAAAAGCAACAAAAACGAAGCAGGAACAGAGAAGAATGGGAGAAATAGTTTGAATAATAGAAGAGAATCTGGTATTTGGCTATAAAGCCGTAAAAATTCATGTAATAGGGGTTCGGATCTCGTTGTTCTTTTGAGAAACACCGAAAACCAAAAGCAAAAAAAAAGAGCAATAAGAAACAAATATTTAAAATAAACTCTCGTCTTTCGCATCGTCGGCAACCCGGAGAAGAAACTTTGAAGGTTGATTTCCATTTGATTTCCCTTCGATTATTGCTGTCGTTTTATTTTTTTTGTTCACTTCAAATACTTGTAAACCGAATAACAAAGAAACGAAGAGAGATCATACCTACATCACGGTCGTATTATCGGAGGGCCCACCGTCATCAAAATCGAATTCTGATAGGGGTTTTCAGTTCGAGCACCATCAACCCTCGGTGCGTTGACGACACGGCGACGCGAATGCATGGTCGAGGGAGACCCATCGGCGGCGCAAAATGGTTTCAAAGAAAACCCTAGCAGAGTATTAGGGGGGAGGGGGGCCCTCAATCGTTTTATGAGATAAGGAAATGAGGTTTCAAAACGTAATATTCGGCTTTAAGTATAAAACGTGAAACGGCGCCGTCTGGAGAGGGGTGACCCGCGTGTCGACCCGCCTGCGACCCGGAGAACCCGCGTGTTTGGGTCAAAAGGGCTATTTACTGAATTAGTCCTTCCTTGTTTATTTTACTCGCAAGCTTATTTTGTTTGATTTAAATCTAGCCTTTAAACTTCGCCCCGTTTCCATTTTAGTCCAAGACGAAACGCATCGTATAAAGGAGGGAATAATTTCGCTTTTGGTCCCGTCCCTTGTGGGCGTAGTTCAAACAGACCCCTCCTTTTATTTTTAACTCTGAATCGACCCTAAAATCTCATGATAATTTCAACTTGGTCCTTTTTCAATATTTCTGCAATTACCATTATTATTATTAGTATCATCATTGTTGTTACTATTACTATATATATTATATATATTCCGTATTATTGTTTTTATTATATTTATTAAGACTATTTATTATTATTATTATTATTATTATTATTATTATTATTATTATTATTATTATTATTATCGTTTTCATTACTTTCATTTAGGTAAAAATCATTTTCATTAGATATTTATATATATACAAATTTCCAAACCATATATTATACAATGTTATATCATATTTTGCTTATGGCTAAGATTTGTTTATGATTATATGATATATTCAATTTATAATATTTTCGTACGTAACTTTATATACTTATTCAAAATTACTATATCATGTTTGTATTGACTTTATCATGTATGGGTCTTCTTATCCATATTTGAGCATGTGTTAAATAGGTTCATTTGTTTGATAATTAATTATAGTTATTTATACTTCGCCATGCATTTACAATTACTCTAGTACACGAGTTAGCCCTTAATGTATTTCATGATATCATCGTTTTGTTGCCTATTTTAATTGTTGATACATCATAATTGCTTTCAAATAATCTTGTTCAAAAGTTTTGCGAAAAAAATCGTCATTCAAAGACAAAAACACACTTCCACAAGATCAGCCTGTTTTAACATTTTGAAAAAGTAAGGTAATATTTGCGCGTTTAGAAGTTCGAAAGATCATATCCTAACGTGTTGGATGTCGCTCTTTCATTCGACTAAACGACCAAATACCCTTTTTGCATATTTTGAAAAACCAAAGATGACCTCGGTATCAGAATGTGAATGTGCCATATCCTAACGTGTTGGGTATGGTACTTTATTTCTTTGAAACGAGTGAATCTTGAGATTTAATCCTGGTTTAATTAACCCATTTTCTTAAAATTTTTTCACTCTAAATATTCTCAAGTTTTCAACATTGGGGCAATATCAATCAATTCGGTACCGATTTTGGGCGTTGCAAGGGTGCTAATCCTTCCTTACACGTAACCGATTCCCGAACTCGCTTTCTCAAATTCTCGTAGACCAAAAATGCCGTTTTAGTAAATCAAAAATGTTTTATTAGAACAAAGGTGACCCGATCACACCAAAATGATCGGTGGCGACTCCTCGTTTTAAAAGTCGATTCCCGTTTTAACAAAAATGGTTACGACATTACCCACTAAGGGTTTTTCGATAATCTAGTCATCTAATGGCCTTTCCGAAGGCCTGTTATCGCCTCGAGCGACATAGATTCCCTTTTTGGTCAAAACGGTGCAATTGCGCCTATAGCCCAATTTCAGCCCAAGTGGGCCCACACGCTCGTGTGGCCCACTCAGCCCATTTTCGGTCACGGTTCTGTGAACTTCGCAGTCGTATCTATCATCTGACACTTACTGTGAATTTTGTCTCTGTGGGCCCATTAGTCCATTGGGCCCACTTAGCCCACTTTAGCTCAATGAGGCCCATTACGGCCTAAGCCCACAAGAAAGTTCGTGGCACTCCCAAAGGTCTATCGCCAACATTCGTGGCTTGGTTGATCACTACGAGCGCTCGCATGCTCAAGTGATCTCAGATGCCGATATTTCGACTTTTCTGTATTTTGACTTTTAGCCGATTCACAGATCGTCGCACTAACAGAACAACTAGGAGAGGAGTGTGAGATTACACACCTGTTATGGGTTGTAGGTTGAAGCTCCCAAGATTAAGCACCTATGAAAACAACAGTTCCAATCAATTAGCTTCAACCCTTGTTAAGACATCTCCATCAAATTAAATCGTTAAATCAATCTACGCTACTTACCACCAAACAAGAGATCTCCTGCAAGGGAAGGATAATCGGCCCTAGACTTTGGCTAAGAATGATGAGTCCCTAGTAACATTCGATGAAAAAGAAGGTGTTAGCGATAAACATCTCCATGATAACAGGGGATGAAAGCCTTTTTGGCCAAAGGGAAACACAACGAAACAAGAAGAACACCAACCCCAGATTCGGCTATAGCCACACTTACCAACCAACTTCAGAGATTTGAAGGCTAAATGAACGGGGAGGAGAATATGCTTAGACCCTAATAGATTCAGCCTACACTAAAGAAGTCAAGGTTCAAGTGCTTCGGCTTATACTTTGCAGGGAGAGGGGAAGAATAACAAGAGGAAGAGAAAGGGTTGTATTCAGCCAGAGAAAAACCGAAAGGAGAAAAGGGATTTAGCAGCAAGCGAGCAGTAACCGCAAGATGATATTGCAAAGTAAGAAGAATAGTGTGAAGAGGGAAGAAAAGAAAGTGAAGGTAGAGGCTTATCAATTCATTGAATGGCCAAAAAGAAATGAAGAAAGGTATAGGAATAGGAGAAGAACTAAATTCGGCAAAGGTCAAGAAAAAGAAAAGAAGCAAATGAAACGAACCCGAGATGTCACCATAGCAAGAAAACCTGAAAAGAGCTAAAAGAGCACTTCAAAAGCAAAAGAGATTTCGGTTTCTACTCTCATTCCAGATTGTCGAAATATCCCTAAATGACACCCCTCTAGCCAAAATCTTCCACTTAGCCACACTCCCAAATTCGGCCAACTCTCCCTTACTCATCACTTCCTCGATTTTCTCCATTATTTCCTCATTAGATCACTCCTAGCCTCCCATTCAAACTTGCTGACCAAGTTTTCAACCACCTGTGTAGAGTTTGATCCAAACTCTACCTCTTCTACTCTCAAGCCACAAAATAAAAGTCCCCAATTGCAATCTGGATTCGAACCCCACCCTTCCTTGTTCTCCCATTGACGCCACACCACTAAGCCACATGCTCATCTTGTGACTCTTAAATGCACACAAATATATTTAAGTCCTCCAGCTGACAACCCTCTTCACTTTAGGGTCAGAAACCAAAATTTTTCCAAGGCTCAAACTCGAACCCAGGCCTCATTGGAACCCCTAAATACACTCAAATAGCCATCTGAGCAAGCACAATATGAAATTAAGCAAAAATTACCACCTCTAATTTTTGGGACGTTACACACTCTTTTTTTTTTTTGATGTTTTCTATTCCCTCTTCTCCTCTATTCAATTTTCTTTTCTTCCTCTCCTTTTCGGGTTCAAATCTAAAGGGTGCTACTCTTGTTTTTCGGTGTTATTATTCCAATTCACCTTCTTTTGTACAACTTTTGATTGCATTCGTTTCGGAAGTCTGGTGCTGGTATGATGTTAATGTTTATTGGCTAGTGTTTTAATGGGATTTTTGTGTTTACTCTCGGTTAGAGGAAGGGTAAGAATCAGTTGGTGCTCCTGTAGTGAATTAAGTGTTAGGGGTTTTCTGTTCGTTGACGGTAAGTATGAATGCATTGATTATTGTTGTAAGGCTCCATTTGTGGAATAATTTTGTTTGAGTTTCGTAAATGTTTACTAAAATTGGGCGTTGGAATGCTGTTTCAGGGTTCGATGATCTCGGGGTTGATTTTACAATCTAAAACGAACCAGGTGTGTAACGAAAACACAAGAAATTGTGGTTCGATGAAAGCCGAAAAAGGGGTCTGTCGACACTGGTTAGGCCAAATTGAGCGTGTGAGCCCACACAGGTATGCCACACCGGCATGTGGGTCATGGAAATTTTCCCTAGGGTCGCATGAGTCGTTCCAATCGACTATGGGCTTTCTATAGTGTCAGTAAAGGATAACCAAACCCTAATGCTTGTGATATGTTATTCTAATAAACTAATTTGAGTAAGAAAAACTAATATGTATGTCTGATTGTTCTGCATAAGCATGTATGATATCTACACACAAGTATGCGAGGCATGTTATCTATGTATATCTACTACTTGATATTTGTATCTGTATCTGTTTTGCATATAAGTTTCTGTATATGTTTGCATGACTATCTCTGTTGGGTTACATACTGAGTTTTCAAAAGCTCACATTTGTTGTCTGTTCTGTTTAGGTAATCCTCAGGCATAAGCAGGTCGGTACGACGGAGTCTCTACGGTGACCACAAGTTTGTAAATTGTCTTAAATATTGGTTTCTATTTAAATTACGGATTATTTCTGAGAGTTTTGTAATTTTGGGACTCTCTGGACTATTTTGTTTTAAATTTGGTTTTATTTGTGTTTGGGCTCTTATACTGCAACGCTTGACAACATCACTATTTTATGCAAACAAATGATTTTCTGAAAACACAAACTTGGTTTTCAGCTCTAACAATATCAAACTTCCGCTGCAAAATAAGTTTTCTGAAAGAGCAAATTAAGGGTTTTTTACATAAATAATATTATATATATATACACTAAAATGGCATGTTCCAAAAATTATGTACCAAAATGGTACATTCAAAGGAGTGAAGGGTGGTGCACAGGTGGCACCACCCTGATATTCTGACATAATTTAGTTAAAAATAGTAATATTTTAGTAGTGGTTCCAAAGTGATAGGCGGCACCACTTTTGTCCAGATATAAAAATACGGAAGGGAGTATGGTGCCTATCTGATAGGCGCCACACCTAGCATTTTCCCCCCACTCCACATCCGACTCAAATTTAAAGTATCAGTTTAAAAAAATATATCTTTTACCTACATAAAAATAAAAAATTTATATTAAAATAATAAAAATAACATGCCAATAAAAAAATATATAACAAAAACATAACATAAATGATACATAATAAATACGAAAATTTTTATTATTATTTTAAAATGATAATAAGGAAAATGTATTGGTTTAAAATATAATATATATAATATCATGCCAACTTAATTATTGTCAAAAAATATAATTTTTTTGCATAGAACTTCAAAAGAAATTTCATTTATAATATTTATAAAAAAATAAAATAAAATTTAAAAACATAAACTCTTATTCTCAATTATAAAATCTTAAAAAATTAGAACATATAAACTAATTCCTAATTTATCTCATAAATTCCAAAATCCATATTAGTGGTCTCATCTTTTACCTACATAAAAAAATAAAAAATATTAGAATAATCAAAATAACATGCCAAATAAATTACATAAACAATAAATCTAATCAACTTAAAACACACATAACAAATAAATTACATAAAAAATAAAATATTCTTTGTACATTACATAAATAGGCTTTTTTACTTCAATCAACATTAAAAATAAATTGAGCCGGATGGGGAGTGGGGGTGAAATGCTAGGTGTTATCAGATAGGCACCACCAGTGCCGCCTATCAGATAGGCACCATACCCCCTTCCGTATTTTTATACCTGGACAAAAATAGTGTTACCTATCACTTTGGCACCATTACTAAAATATTATTATTATTTTTAACTAAATTATGTCAGAAAACCAGGGTGGTGCTGCCTATGCACCACCCTTCACCCTTTTGAATGTACTATTTCTGTACATAATTTTTGGAAAACGCCATTTCAGTATATATATATATAATATTATTTAGGTAAAAAACCTGTAAATTAAAAAATGTTTTCTTAACGAGAATAATAATATGTTTGATTAAATAAGGATTCTTCTCAGTAACAATTGAACGTGAGAAATTTGACATAATAAGACGGATTTCAAAACCCTTTTTCGTGCACTCCCAGATTCGACCATAACATCTAGGCCGGGTTTGGGGTGTTACACAACAAGTCGTATCTACTGTCGACTTTAGAAAGAAGTAGGCAACAATGCCATAAGAGGCCAAAAAGAGGGTCCATCAATCCTAAGTCGGGAGAAGATACCATGGGGGATCAACATCTTATCTATCTCCACAGGAGGAGTCGATTGCCGAGCAACCTCTCGATCAGTGTGATTCATTTATTTTTGGTTCTAACCCAGTTTATTTGACACAATCATTCCCCACATCAACACCTTCAGCTCTAGTTTATTTTACACAAGCATCGTAGCATGTGCAATCATTCATTACATCAACACATTCAGCACTAGTTTAGTTTACATAAGCACCACAGCATGCACAATCATCCATTACATCAACACATTCTCCATGTGTATATTTTGCACGACCGTCATCCACTGTATCATATTACACGTTAATCCCACCATCAACATCGAAGCATTCGGTATTGTCGAAAATTCTCACCTTTTATCCGTAATCAGTCAATGCGACACTATATAGTCATCCGCTAAAAGTGTCTCAAACATCCCTAGCATTGTTGTTCTACCGAGGTGGGTTATCTTCACAACCATTGACTCAAACATGAGGGATGTACGATAGGTGACTAAGACACAGTCCTAATCAACCACAGAGGAAGGAGATGATTGTGGCAATCAACCCCAACGTGTACGTGAAGATGATGATGAGGTCGATGAGGAGCCGCCAACCCAAATAGTGTGATGGAACCTTAGGCGTGCCTGACGCCCACAGAGTTATGGCACACATTCAGGATACCGATGATTATGTTATTTGTAACTTTCCTAAATTGTATATTTTGCTTTACATCCTAAATGTACACTTATTTACTATATACAAAACAAATTTATTAAATTGGTTTGCTTTGTACCATATCATATTGTGAGTTTAAAATTTACAATTATTTCTGTTAATTTTTCATTTAAGTTTTTTCTGTCCATTTGTTAAGTACAATATTTTAAGAAATCAAAAAATTGCTTAGAAGGTTTGAAAAAAGATTAAAACTTTGGCTTGCATATTGTAATATATCTTATTTCATTAATTAATATTAACTTACACTTTACAGAAAAAATTAATGAATAAGTTAGTGTTTTTACTGCATGAGTTAGTGTTTTAATTAGCTCTTCTCCCCTGGCGCACATGAAATTTGATGGGGAGAAAACGCTCCCCTGCAGCGGCATTTTTCGGGAATCCCGGATTGCAATGTAGGAAATTTATCCCTAGAATCCCGGATTGTAGGGGCTCAAAAGCAATTAAGTTTGGTGATTGAAACGCCTAAAGAGAAAATGCCCTCTTCCAGGGAGCGCTTTCTCATTGGCCATTTCAACACCCAGATCAACTTGATTGCTTCTGAGCCCCTGCAAGTTGGGATTCTCGAGATAAAAAGAAAAAAATTCCCTTTTTACCCCATCCCATCCCCTATATAAATACATGCTCCCATCCTTTACTCACCCATATCTTAGTCTCCTTTAAATTGTTTTTTTTTTTATTTTTCTTAAGTGTTGAAATTTTTGGGTTTAAAGATTTATTTCTTTCTCACTTTGAGTGAGATATAGTCTTAGTTTTAATTTGTATTTGGGTTCATGGTGATATCATGGAGCTCGGTAACCTACAAATTTCACCTACTATGTGAGTATAGAGTTATCACATAAGAAGGCGGGATCACTTTGCAAGTCGAGATCCAAGTTGACGTGATTATACCGTTCTCGGGTTGAAGTGTAACTAAGGCTTCAAGTTTACAAAAATTATACTGTCAAGCGATGGAGCAAAACCGGGGTCGTAGTTGACAGTGCTAATGTAGGCATGACAACGAGTTTCTCCTCGTCAGAGGAGCATGCTTCATAAAACTCATACACAAGTGTGAGGAAGGAAAACACAAAGGGTCTTCCAGAATAATTAAGTAATTCGTGTTGTCCATTTCCACCAAAGGTGATGACCTTGTTAGTGTAACCTGTTACACCCTATTTTTGTCACAGGTTATAATAATAGGGTCACAGTCTTCTGTGGTGATGAATAAGACACATTACTTGATTATACTGAAATGCCATTGTGTTTTTCTTCCTCGTACTTGTGTATGAGTTTTATAAAGCATCCTCTTTTGATGAGAAGAACTCGTTGTCATGCCCGCATAACCACTGTCAACTACGACCCATTTATGCTCCATCTTTTGATAGCATAACCGTTGTAAACTTGAAGCCCTAGTTATAATTCAACCCGATACAGTATAACCACCGTCAACTAGGACCTTGAGTTGCAACATGATCTAGCTTCTCAGGTGATGGCTCCATACTCACATGGAAAATGAAATTTATAGGTCATACAGCTGCACAGCACCACCGTAAATTCAAACATTCCTTAAAACTATAATTGTGTCTATCTCAAACACAGAAAAAAATAAATCTACAAACTTTTAATTTCCAACCGCAAAAAGAAAAAATAAAAAAAATTAACAAAGTGAAAATGTGTCATACATGGAGCGTTTTCACTGCCACATCAATGAAAACGCACCTTGTAGGATGCGTTATTATTATCTTTCCTAAAAATGTGTCTACGCCCTGTAAGACACGTTTTTCTTTCTCTTTTAAAAATAATGTAGATTGATAAATTTTAATAAAAAATAGGATAATTTCTATAAAAAAAATTGAGCATATTTGATTAATTTTGTTCTAATTTAATGATTGTTGATAAGAAATATCCAAGAAAAAAGTTAAATATTGTTGATAATGAGCGAAGGTGTGGTTTAGGATGAAGTACTCAAGTGGCATCGAGTGGATGCTTGTTCACCACGTGGCTAATCTGCATGGCTTGCATTATCTATGCTTGTTCGCCACGGGGCTAATCTGCATGGCTTGCATTATCTATCTTTATATTTTTTTTCTTTACCATCACCATCCACCACATAAAAAACATCTTATCGCCACAATCTTCCCATGATATCATTTTTCTATGATCCTAAAATTATTTTTACTGTCGATGTAAAACTTTATTTGTAATTTATGTAATTTTTTATTATTTTTAATATTTTAATCATCGTATTTTATATTCGATTCATGTAGGTTATTTATGATAAATTTGATATAAATGAAAATATTTTAACCATTCATTTTATGTAAAAAATTAAATATATATTAATATGAATAATATTTTATATCGATATAATAGAAATATGGAATCAATTAAAAAAATTACATGTATGAAAAGTATAAATATATTGATAAATTCAACAATTAAATTATTGAAATTGTATAAAAATTACAAAATGATGTAAAACCGCTTAAGTTTTACAAGTGATTTTATATCCGTATAAGTGGATTCCTTGTAACACCCCAAACCCGTCCTAGACGCTATGGCCGAATCTGGCGATGTCACATTGAAGTATTTTTCGTAAAGTGTGATATCGATGAAAAACCCCTTTTCTATTTAACCTCTTTGTGTTATTTTATGATGATTCCAAGACGTGTCATTCATTTTCAAAACGTGATTCATTATCAAAAAGTTATTCACTTTTAAAACGTTATTAATTTTCAAAATGTCATTTATTACGAAAGCTTTTGTATAGGTTACGTATTCGTGGTATTTTTGCTAAAACATTTGTCTTTTTGAAAAATCGTGTCTTGTCCTACTACTAGCAGTTATAAATCAAAACGACCAGAATCCCAAATTAAAATAAAAATACAAAGAGGTCATTATTACAGTAAAATACCCCAAAAATTAAATCGAAATCATAAAATACTAAATCGAATTAGATAGGTCGTATGGCCACCGCTGAGTCCTCCGTTGCACCGATCCGTCTATGTCTAGGGATTACCTGTACAGCTAAAACAGAAGGGTGAGTTTGCGAAAACTCAATGTGTAATCCCATATAAGCAAACAGATAGAAAACAAACACAATCTGGGCCTACGCCCTTTTCAGTATCAGTGTTAATATCAATTCAGGCTTTAACCCATTTTAGTACAGAACAGTCATGTGTTTGGGCCCTTGCCTATTACAGTATCAATGATCAGTGCGGTAACAGATTTAAACAGTACACAAATCCTACCCATCCAGCCTCTACACTCCATCTTCATCCAACCCTACACTCCATGTGGGGATATAATCAATCCACCCATCCCTACACTCCAGAAAGTATCGAATGTGGCACTATATAGTAAAATGCAGCTGGGCTGCCAGTAATTTAGGCTTGAAGCCTTTCAGTACACTTTCTCCGGTCAATGAAAAACCTATCCCTATGCAATGCATCATGCAATCATGTCATGGCATGCCATGGTATCATACATGTATTCAGTACAATTTAAATAGCATGCTAAAATACAATCATACATGTACATATATATATATATACACATCACACAGGGGTATAACTGTCATTCAGTTAATCAGGGGTCCAGGTAAGCTTACCGACCCAACAGCAGGTCCACAGTCGGCTCGGGCGACCCCGCAACCTTAGCAGTCAAACAGTAAAAATGGGCCCATGAGCCCATGTTGCTCGCCCATGTGGGCCCATACACCCGTGTGGCCCACAGGGCCCATAATGGCCTTGGACGTGTGCAATGTACGGTTTGGCCCAACAATTTCCACACACCCATGTGGTTTGCTCGTGTAGGGCCCACACGGCCCAGTTAGGCCCTGCCCATGAATCGCCCATGGCCAGCCTCTTCGATAGCACACTCATGTTGGGTCACATGGCCTACCACACTGGTAGCCGCAAGCCCGTGTGGCGTCTTTTTCAGCTTTTTGTTGATTTTCGATTGTAAAACAGTGTTTACACACCTGAATTTGTTAGAAGTTAAACCGCACTCTTGGTATACCAAAACCTAAATTCAATCAAAATGACATTTAATCAACTACATAACTCGTGAATCAAACAAAGCCAAACGGCATCAAGGAAAGATCAGCAATCGAAACCACTTATCGAAATCAACCAAAATCGCACCCTCAACTCCTTAATGAAGCACCATCCAACCTCTGAAATCCACCTAGCACAAGAGCCATAAAACCCTTTTGTTCCAACCTTTAATCGTATTCATTTAACAATACAATTAAACCCAATAATATACATACAACCTTTTATTCAGCATCTTATAGAAAGAATAACAAAACACCTACTCACTTACCAAACTGTCGACAGGGTAGAGTGTAACTTGGAAACACAAGAAAGAGCAAATCAAAAAGGGGATCTGAAAACTGAAAAGAGGCAAAACATGGAAAAAAAGATCAATAGAAAGGGAAGTGCAAAACTGAACTAGATAAAGGGTGTCACAGAATTCACCTATCAGTATTCGGCCAAGGAGAGGAGCCAAAATTATGCACGTCCGGCTTGAGGGAAAGGGAAGCTAGCGTAAAAAAATTGGGAACAGAAAGAGAGAACTGAATTTTCAAAACAACGGCAGCAAGTGGGGGAAAACAATTAAAGCAAAACCAAAAAGGAGCAGAACAGATGGAGAGGAAACAGTCACAGTAAATGTCGAATGACACAACCGGCACCAAAGAACTTGGAATAATTGAAAAAAATCAAATGAGAGAAGAAAACCAAGGAGGAAATTCGGTAGCAACAGGGAGGTTTTAGGGGAAGCAAACTGCAACAAAATTGAAAAATAAGGGAGAAAAAAACCTCTATCAGTCACCAAAATTTTGAAAGAAAGAGAGAGAGTCGAATTCTACATCCCCCAAATCAGGATAACTTCCCACATCCCATAATTTCCTCCTAAAATCACTCACACCTTCTCACCACTCAGACTTTTTAATGAAACACACTAGTCGTCCATCTCTGTAAAAATTTAATTCCTTCGAGCGTGCAAGGATTCGAACTTCAGACCTCGGGTAACAATCAAATGCCACTCATCCCCTAGACCAGCAGGCCCATTCTGACATATTTCACCAACATTTATTTATAAGCCTACTGATTGGAGATAGGGGTTTAATCATTTCAAAACAATTTTTTTTGCACAAGGCAATGCTTGAACCCAATGCTTCTTAGACATTCCCAGAGCACATAACTACTGAAGCAGATAGATATTTATGTCACAAACATGCAAAAATAAATATTAAAGATTTTTGGGGCGTTACAACTCTACCCCCTTAAAGGAAATTTCGGCCTCGAAATTTTACCTGATCAGAAATGATGAGGATATTGCTGACCCATTGCGTCCTCAGGCTCCCACGTGGCCTCCTCAGAGCTATGATTATGCCAGAGAACCTTAACCAATGGGATGGATTTTCTTCTTAGAACTTTTACATTACGATCCAATATATGTACTGGCTCCTCCTCGAAGGTCAGATCTGGCCTAATCTCGATCTCCTCAACTGAAACAATATGCATGGGATCAGAGCGGTAACATTTCAACATAGAGACGTGGAACATATCGTGAATCAGCTCTAACCCTGGAGGTAGCTCCAACTGGTAGCCAACTGGTCCTACACACCTCAGTATGCGATGAGGTGCAATGAATCTAGGGCTCAACTTGCCCTTACGACCAAATCTCAATATCTTTTTCCATGGTTAGACCTTGAGAAACACGAAGTCCCCCACAGAATACTCTATCTCTCGATGCTTCAGAACTGCATACGACTTTTGTCTATCAGATGCCTCCTTAAGTCGATCCTGAATCAACCTAACCTTAT
>SMMG02000239.1:2703-42146 GCA_005393395.2 Gossypium australe
CAATTGGTTGGTTTACCAATTGATATGGTAAATAATATCCCTGGTTAGGATAAAATTGTACCTGTGTTGGTGCAACCATAAATTCTTGTTTAGAACTTATATTTGCAGGTGCAGAAATAAATTCTTGTTTAGAATTTATTTGTGTAGAAATAAATCCTTGTTTAGGACTTACTTGTGCAGGCTGAAATCCTTGTTTAGGACTTTTTTGAGCAGGAATGATTCCTTGATTTGGACTCATTTGTTTTGCGAAAATAAATCCTTGGTTAGGATTTTTTCCTTTATTGGGTTTTTTATGGACAGTTCTCCATCCATCATTTTCTATTAGAGGTTGTTTACCTCTATCCATTAGGCCTGCTATGTAACACCCCAAACCCGGCCCACGAGCCATGACCGGATCTGGTATGTCACGGAATAAAAGAAGTTTGAAAGGTTTGGATTTACAGTAGAAATTAAAAATATCCGCTAAGGGTATAAAACGGTGTTTCGTTAAAAACTCAAGTAGTTTAATTTGGTAAATCCGATTGAGTTGAAAATCCATTCTTCCTTTTAAAACCATTTGACCATTTAAGTTTTAGAACATTAGCATGATCAAAAGCTTAGAAAAATCTCGTTACCCGATGGTAACATTTCCTTGAAAATGCGTACGAGTGCTTATTTTTGAAAAACGTTACTTTTAACCGATTTGCATAACCGTCCGTAAATTCATCAGTTATAAAGTAAAGTAAAAACAACTACCTAACCATCCAAAATAATAAGCGGCCATATTACAACCCAATCGAATTGTAGTGAATAATTAAACTTAAAACGGGGCAAAAATAAAATTTCAAGTCCACAAAACCAATATGGCCGCCTCGAGCTCTCCTCGGCTCCGCATCCGTGCTCTACTCACCTGCAAGATGATATGGGAAGGGGTGAGTCACCAAGACTCAGTGTATAAATCCCCAACCCGGGAAATAACACTCATACACAAGATATTAGTATGACATGCAATTATGCAACCCAACCTAGCCATCCATGCTCCTTTTCTACCCCGTGTGGTACCAAACCACCGGTGGTGCCAAACCACTGGTGACGTATAGTCACAATAAGGTGATGGGGCCAACCCATCGTGTGATACCAAATCACTGGCGTCAATCCCGTATCTCAAATGTGGGGCCAACCCACGGTGGTACTAAGCCACAGGGACGAGACGCTATGAGGTGCCAAACCTCTGGAGGTACCAAACCTCTGGTGACCGTAGTCACAATGTGTTACCAAAACACTGGTGGTGCCAAACCACTGGTGACCCGAAGTCACAATAAGGTGATGGGGCCAACCCATCGTGTGATACCAAATCACTGGCGTCAATCCCGTATCTCAAATGTGGGGCCAACCCACGGTGGTACTAAGCCACAGGGACGAGACGCTATGAGGTGCCAAACCTCTGGAGGTACCAAACCTCTGGTGACCGTAGTCACAATGTGTTACCAAAACACTGGTGTCCGTCGACACGAATATTACTCCCTCTCATCAATCCCACCATCATCATGCTCATATTACAAGTATCATGATTCCATATATCATGCAATCGAATATAGCATAGCATTTTTTCAGCATATGATGGCATATACAACAACATATATAGTAAATCGAGTAATAAGGAAAACTTACCCGAGAACCAAGCTTATGCCCACTAAGCCAAGTTACCATATGAGAGGTTATTAATATCATTAAATAACAGTTTATACTAATAAAGTGTGTAAGAGTTTACACACCTATTTAATCGAAGATTTAATTAGGATTCTCGTATCTATGCGTTATTACAAAAGTCCCGAACTTGTCCTCGTAATGTTCCTATATTCGGCCATCATAGATTATTAATAAGGGGTCTCGAGTGATTAACTAACAATCCAAAGGATTGGTCATATTTCAACAGAATAGGGCCTTAGGCCGAACCTTGATTATTACGAACTAATGTGACTTGAAATTTCGAAAACTTCTGGTTTCATAGCCGATGTAACCCCTAAAATCAAAGTGTATAAATTGGTCAGATATAGATATCGAAATAGCCCTTGGCCGAATGTTAATGACCTCATACCTTGTCTACCGAGGTTCTAAAAAATCCCTTTATGCTTTAAATAGTCAAACCCTTGAAGAAACGAGACCCGGATGACACTTCCAAGTCCTTTTAGCGTCGGCTACACAAGGAAAATATACCATTAATATGGCCTATGCTCATTCGGCCTATCCATAAGGATCTTAACTCATGCCTTCGGCATGCATTAAGAGAAAGGGGGTTAAAACCGAAGTCAAGAGAAAGCTTACACTCAAATAAATTCGGCTAGGCCCTTCAATGGACGATGGAGAAGTTGGCCGCACGATGTAACACCCTTTTACTTTGATACTTACTAAGGTTTCAAGAAAACGCAAAGAAAAGGCTAACAAGCAAGGTATTCGGCCAACACTTCAGTACCTCCTTAGCTAGCTCCTTAGCCGATTGTAGGGATCCTTAAAGTGAGCTTTATTTGGCCAAGAAAAATTTCAAGAGGGAAGGCAATACTACAAGGAGAAATTCGGCCATAGACATGCTAGGGAAGAAAACAAATCCCTCAAAATCTTGACCCTATATCATTCGGCCAAGCAATAGATTTTGAAGAGAAAGAAAAAGAAATAATTCTCCCTTGCAAACCTTCATGGCCGGCCAAACACTCCATCCCTCTCCAATTTCAAAGTCTCAAATTCCCATATTATTCTTCCTACTTCCAACAAATAAAATAAAGAAAGACAATTAACCCATGCTTCCACCATCATCTAAATTAAATAATAACCTAGATAAAATAAAAGAACATGAGGCAGCCATCAAACCTGGCTCCCCACGCGTGCATGTGCATGCCAAACCCCCCCTCACGCCGGCCAAGGAAGGAAAAAAAAGATTTCACCCAAGTGCTGCGCATGGGTTTCGAACCCCGGACCCGGAGCAGCATCCTCCAAGCGCTAGCCACTCGGCCAGCTTGTCTTTCATGACATAAAGCGTCGGGAATTTCTTTTAAACACTCGGTTGCTGGTCCCTGCACGCATTAAAGCCCAAGACGAAAAAAACAAGAATTTCGTTCATGCGCCACCCTCGGGTCTCGAACGCGAGACCTGAGGCAGAATCCCCCACGCTCAAACCACTCGGCTACCGGGTATTTCATGACATGGGCGCATCATAAATTTATTTAAACACTCCTTTACTTCAATGCTAAAATAAAAACAATTAAAACCTGGTCATGCGCTATTTAGGAGTTTCGAACTCCAGACCTGAAGCAACATGCCCAAGCCCCCGGCCATCTTTGCTACTGAACTTTCATGCCGTAACTCATTGCGAATTTCTTTTTAATCTTCCATCTCTGGGCTCCCGTGCGCATTTAATGCCAGGGGTTAAAACAAAATACCTGACTGCTGTCCAGGGGTTTCGAACCCGAGACCTGGAGAGCTCCCTTAGCGCCCCAGCCACTCGGCCAATTGGGATTTCGTGACAAAACGCGCTGCATAAACCTTTTATCCTATGCTTTGCTGGGTCTTTATTAAAACAAAAGAATAAAAATCAAAGCACTCGCGCACTGAACAGGACTCGAACGTCTGACCTGGAGAGCTTCCTATGCACCTTAGCGCCCCAAACCATTTGGCCAGGGCGCTCATTGTGCCATAAGTTTAACAAACTTATTCTTAAGCCCTTCTCGTTAACTCCTCCTACACGCCAAAAATAAATTTCCTCCACGCGACTCGAACCCTCGCCTAGCCGCATTTTCTAGCCTTCTATCAATACCCTAACCACTCCGCCAGCCGTTTCTATGCGACAAGACTCGCCCTAATAAATAAAAATATTTATACCCTTAGCCTTTCCATCCCAAGCACTTAAGGAACTATTTAACCCTATACTGAACTCAACTCGGGATTTCTCACCAAGCCACAACACATACATTCATTTAGGCAAACACGCAGTAAATAAAATACATTACAAACAACCTAGTGCAGGATGTTACAGTTCTACTCCCCTTAAAATAATTTCGTCCTCGAAATTACCTGGGTCAGAAGAGTTGGGGGTATTGCCGCCGCATCACATCCTCGGGCTCCCACGTAGCTTCCTCCACGCCATGATTCCGCCATAGGACCTTCACTAAGGAACTGACTTCCTCCGCAAAACTTTCACATCCCGATCTAGGATCTGCACGGGTTCCTCTTCCATCGTCAAATCTGGACTCACCTCAACATCCTCAACTGCCAAGATGTGTGATGGATCAGAACGATAGCGTCTAAGCATGGAGACATGGAACACATCGTGAATCTGACTTAGTTCTGCAGGTAACTCGAGCTGATAAGCCACTGGTCCCACTCGTTTCATCACCTTAAACGGTCCAATGAACCTTGGGCTTAATTTGCCCTTCTTCCCAAATCTTAGCATCTTCTTCCATGGTGAGACCTTCAGAAAAACTTCGTCTCCTACGGCAAATTCTATGTCCCTCCGCTTGAGATCCGCATAAGACTTCTGCCTATCCGAGGCTTCTTTCAGTCGAGCTTGGATCTTCTTCACCTTATCCTCAGTTTCTGCAACCAATTCCGGTCCTAACATCTGTCGCTCACCCAACTCCGTCCAACAAGTAGGTGTGCGACACCTCCTACCATACAATGCTTCATATGGTGCCATCTTAATGCTTGTCTGATAACTGTTATTGTATGCGAACTCAGCTAATGGCAAAAATTCCTCCCAACTACCTCCGAAGTCCAAAACGCAGCCTCTTAACATGTCCTCCAAAATTTGAATAACTCTTTCCGATTGCCCGTCAGACTGTGGATGAAATGCTGTACTGAAATCCAACCGTGTACCCAAAGCCTGATGTAGTGCTTTCCAAAACCTCGATGTAAATCTGGGGTCTCTGTCTGAGATGATCGACACTGGCACACCATGCAGCCTCACTATCTCCGCCACATACAACTTAGCTAACTTCTGGAGCGAGTAATCCACTCTTACCGGTATGAAGTGAGCCGACTTGGTCAGACGGTCCACAATCACCCAAATTGCGTTCTTCTTACTGGGCGTGAGGGGTAGCCCACTGACAAAGTCCATAGTGATCCTCTCCCATTTCCACTGAGGAATCTTCACCGGTTGAAGTAACCCAGATGGCAACTGATGTTCAGCCTTTACCCGCTGACATGTGAGACACCTTCCCACGAATTCTGTTACCTCACGCTTCAACCCTGGCCACCAGAACTGCTTTCGTAAATCTCCATACATCTTGCTACTTCCAGGATGCATAGCGTATGGGCTGCTATGCGCATCCTGAAGAATTCTTTGCCTCAAGCCCACATCATTCGGCATACAAGGCCGTCCCTGAAAACACAGCACCCCATCACCGGTCAAACTATACCCTTCCAAACCGCCATCTTGAACTTGTAGCCTCCGTGCGTTTAAACTGTCCTCCCCTGATTGTTTTTCCTTAATCTCCTCGATCCAAGTTGGCTTAATTTGCAATTCTGCTAAGAGACTTCCATCGTCGTATAGACTGAGGCGAGCAAACATCGCCCTTAAGTCTGTCACGACCTTTCGGCTTAACGCATCAGCCACCACGTTAGCCTTGCCTGGATGGTACTCAATTGAACAGTCGTAGTCCTTCAGTAGTTCGATCCATCGACGTTGTCTTAGATTCAAGTCCTTTTGAGTCAAGAGATACCTCAGACTTTTGTGATCCGTGTAGACTATCGACTTTTCCCCATACAAGTAATGCCTCCATATTTTCAAAGCAAAAACCACTGCTGCTAACTCCAAGTCATGGGTAGGATAGTTAACCTCATGCGGTCTTAGCTGACGGGATGCATAGGCCACTACCTTCCCTTCCTGCATCAACACACATCCCAACCCATTATGGGACGCATCACAATAAACCGTGAACAATTTTCCCGCCTCAGGCTGTACCAAAACTGGAGCCTCCGTCAGAATCTTTCTTAGCTTATCAAAGCTTTCTTGCTGCTTTTCTGACCAAACGAATGGGACTCCTTTCCTTAGCAACTTAGTCAACGGCGCGGCGATTAAAGAGAATCCTTCCACAAATCTTCGATAGTACCCGGCCAGACCTAGAAAACTTCGAATTTCCGCCACTGACCGAGGTGGTTTCCACTCCAACACCGCTTCAACCTTGCGAGGGTCCACTCTAATCCCTTCAGCTGACACCACGTGACCTAAGAAAGTCACTTCTCTAAGCCAAAATTCGCATTTACTGAATTTGGCATACAACTGCTCTTCCCTCAGCACTTGTAGAACTATGCGCAAATGCCTGTCATGCTCCTCCTCTGACTTTGAGTAAACCAATATGTCGTCTATAAACACCACGACAAATTGATCCAAGTACGGCTGAAACACCCTATTCATCAAGTCCATGAATGCTGCCGGCGCGTTGGTCAACCCAAACGGCATTACTAAGAATTCGTAATGCCCATACCGGGTACGAAATGCCGTCTTGTGCACATCAGCCTCCTTCACCTTAAGTTGATGATAGCCCGACCTAAGGTCTATCTTTGAGAATACCGATGCACCCTTCAGTTGATCAAACAGGTCATCAATCCGAGGTAACGGGTACCTGTTTTTGATCGTTAACTTGTTTAGCTGACGGTAGTCGATACACATCCGCATTGACCCGTCTTTCTTCTTAACAAACAACACAGGTGCTCCCCACGGAGATATACTAGGTCGAATGAACCCTCTATCCAAGAGTTCCTGAATTTGAGCCTTTAGCTCCACCAACTCCTTCGGTGCCATTCGATAGGGTGCTATAGACACCGGTGCCGTTCCGGGCAACAAGTCTATACCGAACTCTACTTCCCGATCTGGAGGCAGACCCGGAAGTTCTTCAGGAAACACATCAGCGAATTCCCTTACAGTTCGGACCTTTTCAACTGCTGACTCCTTAGCCTCCAAGGCATAAATCTGAATCAACAATGCTTCACACCCTTTTTTGATCATTTTCTCGGCCTTCAAGGCAGACACTACATTGGATAGATAATCTCTTCTGTTACCTATCATGACCACTTCATCACCCTCGGCCGACCTTAGAATCATGCGCTTAGCAGCGCAATCCAACCTTGCCTGATACTTAACCAACCAGTCCATTCCAAGAATTAAATCAAACTCCCCAAACGGCAGTTCCATCAGATCGGCCACAAACACTACCCCTTGGAGTTCCAGGGGTATATCTCTATATAGCTTGTTAACCATCACAGAGTGTCCTAGAGGGCTAATTACAGTCATCTCGCTAGGGGTAGTCTCAAAATCCAAGTTCATAGCCTCTACCACACTACTGGCAATGTATGAATGCGTCGAACCCACATCAATTAATGCAACATAAGGGAGATCAAAAATTAGGAACGTACCGGTGATGACATCCGGTGCGTCACCCTCCTCGCGACGCCTCGCTGCGTAGACTAAGCCAGGCTGCCTGGCTTCGGTGTTGCCTACTCCTCTGCCCTGAGTTCCGCGACCTCGGTTAGGACCATTGCCTCCTCTACCACTTCCACGACCCCTCTGCGGTGGTCCCACATTCCTTGCTGGAGTACGGTTCTGACCCTCTGGCTGATTCCTCGCCATCTTCCGAGGACAATCCCTTACACGGTGATCCGGAGATCCACATTCAAAGCAACCCTTTTCACTGGTGTAACAACCTCCCCAATGTGACTTTCCACAGCGATTACACTGAGCCGGTCTCTGGTTAGAAGCCATGGGCCTTCCAGCCTGATTCGGCCCACTCTGTCTGGCCCTCTTTTGTGCATTAAAACCCGACCCAGATGATCCAACACCTCTTTTCTGCTTGCTCCTATCATAGCTCTGTCTCACAGACTCCCGGACCCTTTCGGCTACCTTAGCCTTTTCTACCAGGACAGCAAACTCACGTACCTGTTGTGGAGCAATCAACAGCCTTAAGTCATCCCTAAGTCCGTCTTCAAAGCGGACACAACGATCGTGCTCAGTTGACACAATTCCCTGAGCATAGCGGCTCAGCCTCAGAAATTCTGCCTCATACTCAGATACCGACTTATTTCCTTGTACCAGTCCCAGAAAGATTTTCCTCTGAGTATCAGTGTAACTGGTGCCCACATACTTCTTCTGATACGTAGCTTTGAAGTATTCCCAAGTAAGGTCGTCTGCTGTAGCGCCGTTTCGAACCGTGAGCCACCACTGGTATGACTCGTCTTTTAGAAGCGACACCGCTCCCTTCAGCTTCTCCTCATCTGTTAAGTCGAGATCATCCATGATCCTCTCGGTTGATTCTAACCAATATTCAGCTGTACTGGGTGCGACACCTGACACACCCCGAAATACTTCCGCTCCATTGGATCGGAGCCGCTCAGATACAGACTTCCGAGCTCCTGCACTTCTATTGGTCTCAGCCATCATTTCTAGCACACGCAGCATAGCCTGCGGTACCGACTCGCCCCCCGTCTGATCCTGAGGTCCATCACCAAAAGTTGGGGGTGGTGGTGGAGGTGGTATTTCATTATCCGATCCTTGGCCCGATCTAACTGGCTCTGTCACGGCCATCCGGCCTCTACCGCGTCCCCGACGGCCGCGACCTCTAGAACTCATTTCTTATGGCGCAATCTAAAAAGTTTTATGAGTTAGTCAATGTTCCACTGATTATTAGCAAGGAATCTTATGGGCAAAATTAAGAAGTTGTTCTTTCGATCAAACAAGTGTCAAGTCTTCTATCGTAATTCGAAGATACACGTTCACTTATTCCATCACTCTCTATGTCCAACTCTTAACCCGGGGGTATTTTCGTCTTTTACCGTACAGGGGTATTTTGGTAACAAAACAAGGTAAGTTGTAAATCTTGACAAATCAAGGGAATGCCAAACTTGGGGTTCTCTTTTTAGAAAAAAAAAATTTTCTTCCCAAATTGGTAGTGTTTCAAAACTTTGAAAATCAGGGTCATTTTGAAAATTTGCAATCTAGGGGCAAATTTTGAATTTTTCCAAAGGCACAATATTTTCGACATTTTGCAAATTAGGGATTTTAGGTATGCTTGTAAATAAGGAAAATTTTGTTTAAAAAGAATTTTGGGGTAGTTTGGTAGAATTTTTAAAACTAGGGGCATTTTCGTAATTTACCCCTAAGGGTACTTTGAAATGTTTATAAATCAAAGGAAATTTTGTAGTAAAACTCTCATAAGTTTGAGAGAAGTCTTCAAAATTTAGAGTCTTTATAAAAATGCGGCTAATTCCCTTCCGGGTTTTAATAATAGAGGTTTAGCCCATGGGCAAGTCCCCACGGTTAGGGCGAACCGAAGCTACGCACCAGGTAGGATTCCTGCGAAGAGGAGGTGAGTCACTAAGACCACTTAAATACCAAGCTCTTCCGGATCCAATCCTAGACATGCGTACAAGGGTTACCACACCTTAACTCGGCGACTTAGTCATGGGTTTGTTTAATTTAGGCAATTAGAATCTTATGCGATTGTTTGGGGTAAACTAATCCTAGAGTTCATATTCCTTTCATACTATCTACGTCCCGTTTTCTACCCATTTTCAGATAACTATTCATACATAGATTAAAATATACTTACAAGAGCGGATCGGTGCCGGAGACTCGATGCCATGTTGTTCAACCAAAATCATTTTCAACGGGTTTTCAATAGCATATCTTAGCAAAACGTTTTCGGGTCTTAGGCCCTCACAGCCGAGTTTTTGAACCTGGCTCTGATACCAAAACTGTAACACCCCAAACCCGGCCCACGAGCCATGACCGGATCTGGTATGTCACGGAATAAAAGAAGTTTGAAAGGTTTGGATTTACAGTAGAAATTAAAAATATCCGCTAAGGGTATAAAACGGTGTTCGTTAAAAACTCAAGTAGTTTAATTTGGTAAATCCGATTGAGTTGAAAATCCATTCTTCCTTTTTAAAACCATTTGACCATTTAAGTTTTAGAACATTAGCATGATCAAAAGCTTAGAAAAATCTCGTTACCCGATGGTAACATTTCCTTGAAAACGCGTACGAGTGCTTATTTTTGAAAAACGTTACTTTTAACCGATTTGCATAACCGTCCGTAAATTCATCAGTTATAAAGTAAAGTAAAAACAACTACCTAACCATCCAAAATAATAAGCGGCCATATTACAACCCAATCGAATTGTAGTGAATAATTAAACTTAAAACGGGGCAAAAATAAAATTTCAAGTCCACAAAACCAACATGGCCGCCTCGAGCTCTCCTCGGCTCCGCATCCGTGCTCTACTCACCTGCAAGATGATATGGGAAGGGGTGAGTCACCAAGACTCAGTGTATAAATCCCCAACCCGGGAAATAACACTCATACACAAGATATTAGTATGACATGCAATTATGCAACCCAACCTAGCCATCCATGCTCCTTTTCTACCCCGTGTGGTACCAAACCACCGGTGGTGCCAAACCACTGGTGACGTATAGTCACAATAAGGTGATGGGGCCAACCCATCGTGTGATACCAAATCACTGGCGTCAATCCCGTATCTCAAATGTGGGGCCAACCCACGGTGGTACTAAGCCACAGGGACGAGACGCTATGAGGTGCCAAACCTCTGGAGGTACCAAACCTCTGGTGACCGTAGTCACAATGTGTTACCAAAACACTGGTGGTGCCAAACCACTGGTGACCCGAAGTCACAATAAGGTGATGGGGCCAACCCATCGTGTGATACCAAATCACTGGCGTCAATCCCGTATCTCAAATGTGGGGCCAACCCACGGTGGTACTAAGCCACAGGGACGAGACGCTATGAGGTGCCAAACCTCTGGAGGTACCAAACCTCTGGTGACCGTAGTCACAATGTGTTACCAAAACACTGGTGTCCGTCGACACGAATATTACTCCCTCTCATCAATCCCACCATCATCATGCTCATATTACAAGTATCATGATTCCATATATCATGCAATCGAATATAGCATAGCATTTTTCAGCATATGATGGCATATACAACAACATATATAGTAAATCGAGTAATAAGGAAAACTTACCCGAGAACCAAGCTTATGCCCACTAAGCCAAGTTACCATATGAGAGGTTATTAATATCATTAAATAACAGTTTATACTAATAAAGTGTGTAAGAGTTTACACACCTATTTAATCGAAGATTTAATTAGGATTCTCGTATCTATGCGTTATTACAAAAGTCCCGAACTTGTCCTCGTAATGTTCCTATATTCGGCCATCATAGATTATTAATAAGGGGTCTCGAGTGATTAACTAACAATCCAAAGGATTGGTCATATTTCAACAGAATAGGGCCTTAGGCCGAACCTTGATTATTACGAACTAATGTGACTTGAAATTTCGAAAACTTCTGGTTTCATAGCCGATGTAACCCCTAAAATCAAAGTGTATAAATTGGTCAGATATAGATATCGAAATAGCCCTTGGCCGAATGTTAATGACCTCATACCTTGTCTACCGAGGTTCTAAAAAATCCCCTTTATGCTTTAAATAGTCAAACCCTTGAAGAAACGAGACCCGGATGACACTTCCAAGTCCTTTTAGCGTCGGCTACACAAGGAAAATATACCATTAATATGGCCTATGCTCATTCGGCCTATCCATAAGGATCTTAACTCATGCCTTCGGCATGCATTAAGAGAAAGGGGGTTAAAACCGAAGTCAAGAGAAAGCTTACACTCAAATAAATTCGGCTAGGCCCTTCAATGGACGATGGAGAAGTTGGCCGCACGATGTAACACCCTTTTACTTTGATACTTACTAAGGTTTCAAGAAAACGCAAAGAAAAGGCTAACAAGCAAGGTATTCGGCCAACACTTCAGTACCTCCTTAGCTAGCTCCTTAGCCGATTGTAGGGATCCTTAAAGTGAGCTTTATTTGGCCAAGAAAAATTTCAAGAGGGAAGGCAATACTACAAGGAGAAATTCGGCCATAGACATGCTAGGGAAGAAAACAAATCCCTCAAAATCTTGACCCTATATCATTCGGCCAAGCAATAGATTTTGAAGAGAAAGAAAAAGAAATAATTCTCCCTTGCAAACCTTCATGGCCGGCCAAACACTCCATCCCTCTCCAATTTCAAAGTCTCAAATTCCCATATTATTCTTCCTACTTCCAACAAATAAAATAAAGAAAGACAATTAACCCATGCTTCCACCATCATCTAAATTAAATAATAACCTAGATAAAATAAAAGAACATGAGGCAGCCATCAAACCTGGCTCCCCACGCGTGCATGTGCATGCCAAACCCCCCCCTCACGCCGGCCAAGGAAGGAAAAAAAAGATTTCACCCAAGTGCTGCGCATGGGTTTCGAACCCCGGACCCGGAGCAGCATCCTCCAAGCGCTAGCCACTCGGCCAGCTTGTCTTTCATGACATAAAGCGTCGGGAATTTCTTTTAAACACTCGGTTGCTGGTCCCTGCACGCATTAAAGCCCAAGACGAAAAAAACAAGAATTTCGTTCATGCGCCACCCTCGGGTCTCGAACGCGAGACCTGAGGCAGAATCCCCCACGCTCAAACCACTCGGCTACCGGGTATTTCATGACATGGGCGCATCATAAATTTATTTAAACACTCCTTTACTTCAATGCTAAAATAAAAACAATTAAAACCTGGTCATGCGCTATTTAGGAGTTTCGAACTCCAGACCTGAAGCAACATGCCCAAGCCCCCGGCCATCTTTGCTACTGAACTTTCATGCCGTAACTCATTGCGAATTTCTTTTTAATCTTCCATCTCTGGGCTCCCGTGCGCATTTAATGCCAGGGGTTAAAACAAAATACCTGACTGCTGTCCAGGGGTTTCGAACCCGAGACCTGGAGAGCTCCCTTAGCGCCCCAGCCACTCGGCCAATTGGGATTTCGTGACAAAACGCGCTGCATAAACCTTTTATCCTATGCTTTGCTGGGTCTTTATTAAAACAAAAGAATAAAAATCAAAGCACTCGCGCACTGAACAGGACTCGAACGTCTGACCTGGAGAGCTTCCTATGCACCTTAGCGCCCCAAACCATTTGGCCAGGGCGCTCATTGTGCCATAAGTTTAACAAACTTATTCTTAAGCCCTTCTCGTTAACTCCTCCTACACGCCAAAAATAAATTTCCTCCACGCGACTCGAACCCTCGCCTAGCCGCATTTTCTAGCCTTCTATCAATACCCTAACCACTCCGCCAGCCGTTTCTATGCGACAAGACTCGCCCTAATAAATAAAAATATTTATACCCTTAGCCTTTCCATCCCAAGCACTTAAGGAACTATTTAACCCTATACTGAACTCAACTCGGGATTTCTCACCAAGCCACAACACATACATTCATTTAGGCAAACACGCAGTAAATAAAATACATTACAAACAACCTAGTGCAGGATGTTACATGCTAAGATAATCTGCAATCATATTGTTAGTACCCTTAATATAGATAACATCAAAATTAAATTGGCATAATTCATTATACCATCTAATTCTTCGAGGAACAGTTTCTAAACTTTTATTAGTTAGAAATTGTTTTACCGCCTGATTATCAGTTTTTATTATAAAATGTTCAGGTGCTAAATATATAAGGAATTTTTTTATTCCTTTTTTTTATTGCTAATAACTCTTTTTCACAAATAGCATAATTTATTTCATTGGATTTGAATTTTCCTGAACTATAACCGCAAATTAATTCTTCATTACCAATTGTTTTGGCTTTTAGAACACATCCCCAATTTTTTTCGGAGGCGTCTGTTTCTAGAATTAATTTATCACCTTGTTTAGGTAAATAAACCTTAGGAATATAATTTATTTCAGATTTTATTTTTTTTATAATATCTGAATCTTTTTTAGACCAATCAAAAGGTTTGTCCTTTTTTAATTTTTCATATAATTCATCTAGTTTTTTAGATAAATTAGGAAAGAAATTTCTACCATAATTAACAATTCCTAAAAATTGTTGTAGATGTTTTTTATCAACAATATTTTCAGGAAATTCTTTTATTTTAACAATAATATGGTCTTGGAGTTTAAGACCATTGGATGATAATATTAGTCCTAGAAATTCTATTTCAGTTTTTTCTAATTCGATTTTCTTGGGACTTAATATTATTCCGTGTTTTATAAACTCCCTAGCTATAATATTTAGATGTTTTCTATGTTTTTCCAGTGTTTCTGAAAAAATTAGAATATCATCTATATACACCACACAAAATTTTTTATATTTTTTAAAAATAGAGTCCATCCATCTCTGGAAGACTTGTGGTGCATTACATAATCCAAAGGGCATTACTTTCCAATGATAATGTCCATTTGGTGCACTAAAGGCTGTCAAAGGTTTGGATTCTTCTGTAAGCATGATTTGCCAAAATCCTGATTTACAATCAAATTTACTAAAATATTTAGCTTGTTTAGCTTGATTAATTAATACATCTTTTCGTGGAATGAAGTATCCATCAAAAATAGTATTTTGATTTAGTCTTTTATAATTGATGACCATTCTATCTTTTCCTCTTTTGACTTCGGCATGGTTTCTTACCATGAAAGCAGGACTAGAATGTGGACTAGTAGTTTCTTCTATTAGTCCTTTTTCAAGTAATTCTTTTACTTGTATATCAAATTCGTCTATATCTTGTTTAGTATAGACCATTGGTTTTACTCTAATGATTTTATTGGGGTTTTCCAATTTTATAGAGCAATATCTAGGACTATTTTTCCATAATTTTAGTGGTTCTTCACTAAAATTATTTTCTAAGATTTTAAACAACCAATGATTTGTTTCAAGTTGTTTAATATGTTCTTTAGGAGGGGTAAAATTTTTATCACAAATATATTTGTGATTTTCTACTAGAGGTATTTCTACTGAGGTATTTTCAGTAGTTAATACAACCAAGTTTTTATCAATAGAAAAGGGTAAATGTTGAAAAATAAAATTATTTCCTAATAATATATCTCCATGCATTTCATGAAAACATAATATTTTAGGAATTACAAATCTAACATTGTTTATGTAGATTGGTATATTTTTAGCTTTAAATAAAATTAAAGTTTCAATACCATTAACACCCACAGCTCTAATGGGATTTTTCATAAGTTCCCATTTTTCTGAAGGTATAGCATTTTCTCTACAGCTACTAGTTGTAGCTCCAGTATCAAGTAAAGCATTTAAAGAATACGTTTTATATTCTCTAAATTGGAATGTAATTTCTATATAAGTGTAATATTTTCTTGGTTGAAAATTTGAAAAAGTAATAATATTGTAATATCCCGGGTTAGGGGCTATTTTGGTGTTGCAGGATATTGCATGGTTGTAGTGTGCTGTGTTGTTATTTTTATGTTCTTGGGGCTTAATTATAGCCTAGGGGTATGCCTGAGTAAATCAGGAAATTTTGGTTTTTAGGCTTTTTGGGAAGAGAGCTGAGGTAGCTGGGGTTTAAGGAAATAAATTGGGGTTTCATTGCACAAATAAAGTGTTGGCAAAGTGGCTGAGCAAGGTGCAACTTGGGAGTTAGGTGGCGTCATTTGCAAGGGAGGGGAGGTCCTGAGTTCAAGCTGCAGGATTCCCATTTTGGTTGCTTTTTGGGACGGCATGGAGAAGAGGCAGAATGCAAGTGGAATTCTACCATGGACTTGGTCAAAAAGGTGACTTGGATGGTGGAGAGCAAAAAGGGGAGTAAGACTTGGTAAACTCATTTGAAATGAGTGGTTGGGAGCTTGTGGAGGGATGTGGCCGAATATGGAGGAGTGTTGTGGGGTGTTGGCCGAATTTTTGGGTGTTGGGGAAGAGGTTGGACGGCTTTGGTAAGTGAGTGGGAAGGCTATGCCGAAATTCACTTGTGAATTTTTGGTTGTTCGGTCAAGGGGTAGTAGGCTAGGATCTTCTCATTTTGTCATTGGTAAGGTCACACTTTCTTTTTTCCTTTTTGTCAAAGCAAGCCGAAATTCTAAGGCATTTCTCTCATTTTTTCTTTGAAGCCAAAAGTGCAAGCAATTAGTTGACGAAATTGATTGGTTCCTCTCAATTTTCTTGGTAGCCGATTGTGCCTTGTTTTCTTTTCCTCTTCACTTGAGCAAACCGAAACAAGTTCTCTCCTCCTCTTACCATTTCTTTTCTTCTTTTCTCTCATTGTTTAAAACACTTGAGCCGAAACTCCACCTCTCCAAAACATTTTCCATCTCTTCTCTTGCTAGCCGAAACCATATCAACTTGCCCAAACGTTCTTCTACTTTCTTAAATCCTAGTGCCGATTTCTCCTTTTCTATTGTTTACAACTTAGCCGAATAATCCCCTCTCCTAGAAGTCCTGGTTTGGCCGAATATTGGGTGTTGGTAAGTACAAGGCCGAATGGCCATATCTCCTTTTGTTTTGGTTCTTTGTTGGTTATGGTTCGGGTAAGAGCCGATTTCTGTCCTTGCTAATAAGAGGGAATCGTCGGTTTGGAAACCGATTCTGTTTTAGGGCCTTGTGATCGTGGTGGTGTTTAGAGGAGGCAGTCAATTGAAGCTTTGACTGCAAGTGGCCGATTGGTAAGTAAAAGGGGTAAGCAGTTGGTATATTGGTGTTAATACAATTAGTTGATTTCGATTAAGGTTCAAGTGATTAATGATTCCATTTTCTTTTAGGTGGAGGCCGATTGTCAAAAAGAACCACTACTGGTTCGGGTATTGGTTAGGAAGCAAACCAATAGCAAGGTTAGGGATTGAAACTAACCCCTTTGGGTTTAAGATGTCTTTGGCCGAATGGTCTTAGTACCTAACCCCTATGTTTGGCCGATTGTAGGAGTTAGCAATCGAGGGATTTAGATCGTTTCGTGGGATTCTAGACTCGGTTTACCAGGTGTGTATACTAACACACTAATATTTAGTAATATTGTTAATAACCTGTGTGATGACTAATGAAACAGTGGTGACTGTCATGATACCCTCATGGGTATGATTTTGGACTCGGGTAAGTCAGTGCTACTATTATGAGTTATTGATGATCTGTATGATATCATGATTATGGATATGTGACATGGGGTATGAGATTAGACATATTGGCATGATATGCATGATAGTATGATATGCATGATAGTATGATATGCATGATAGTATGATATGCATGATTACATGAGTTTGGCATGTTGATGGGTGATACGAGAGGAGGGAGCAGTGATATATTGTGCTGACGAGCACCAGTGCTTTGGTAGCACACTTTGTGACTTTGGGTCACCAGAGGTTTGGCACCTCCAGAGGTTTGGTACCTCAGCGTCTCGTCCCAGTGGCTCAGTACCACAGTGGGTTGGCCCCACAGATGATTATACGGGATTGACGCCAGTGTTTTGGTAACACACGATGGGTTGGCCCCATCACCAGATTTGTGACTACGGTCACCAGTGCTTTGGTAGCACATTGTGTCTTTGGGACACCAGAGGTTTGGCACCTCATTGCGACTTGTCCCTGTGGTTTGACCACCGTGGGTTGGCCCCACTTGAGATATGGGATCGTCTGCTAGTGTTTTGGTAACACACGATGGGTTGGCCCCATCATCATTGGATTTGTGACTTCGGTCACCAGTGCTTTGGTAGCACAATTGTGTCTTTGGGACACCAGTGCTTTGGTAGCACATTGACGGATATTGTGTCTTTGGGACACCAGTGCTTTGGTAGCACATTGACGGATATTGTGTCTTTGGGACACCAGTGCTTTGGTAGCACATTGTGACTATATGTCACCAGTGGTTTGGCACCACCAGTGGTTTGGTACCACACGGGGTAGAAAAGGAGATATGGATGGTTAGGATCGGGTTGCATTGATTATATTGCTATGTATGATGTGTGTTAGCATGTGGTTTTTCGGGAGTGGGATTTACACACTGAGTCACTCGACTCACCCTCTCCTTTGACATTTCAGGTGACTCGTAGACGCGGACATGGAGCCGGGATGGACTCGAGGTGCTCATGCCATGCTGAATAAAGTTTTTTTACTCAGACTCTATAACTTTTGGTACTTTAGCTTATTACTTTAAATTGGGTTTTATTTCGGATTGTAAAAGGCCTTTTAAGTTATGTGGTATGCTGTCTATGTTTTAAGTGATTTTGAAATGCCTTAACAAAATAACTCGGAATAAATTTTACTAAAATTTGGAAAGATAATGTTTTCAAACTATAACGCAATGTGTTTTTAACTATACCATCGGGTATCACACTCAGTCTTTTTGATAAACAAATTCAACTGGTTTCCAATTCTAACTTGTAATTCACCTAAATTTAAAAGTGTTTTATGTATCACTAAGAAATTACTGAGGTTTTAAATGGTTTAAACTCGTTTTAACTATACACTCTGGCTAAGTTTTCAAAATCTCCGGGTTTCAAATACGTCAACTGTTTTTCAAATAAGACTACCCAAATTGGTTTCAAGTACATCATGTTTTCATCCAACTTCTAAACGAAAAATCTGAACCTATTAGAAACAATTTTCCCCGTAGCATACCAGATTCGGACGTGGTGTCTTGTCCGGATTTGGGGTGTTACAATTGTGGTATCAGAGCCAAGTTCAAAGGCTCGGCTGTGGGCCTGAGGCCCAAAATGGTTTTCAAAAGTCTGTTTAAATGTTTGTTTGAAAGTATGGTTTTGAAAGGCATGGCACCGAGTCTCCGGCACCAGTTCGCCCAGGTAAGTACCCCGGACTATTCTTTGTGAATTGATTGGATATGATATGATGTGACGACTAGCAATAGTATATTACCTTAGAGATTGAAACCGATAGGATTCTGTGAACTTGCGAAAACAAATCTTCTTTAATGTTCATAAGACTTGCCTTTAAACAAGTGGAATAAACACTGATGCATAAAATTCTTAATCAGATACGTAGAAAGATTTGACATGAGCACTCGAGGCGGACGTGGTCGTAATACTCGTGGTAGAGGTAGGGGTAGGATGACGGTTTCTGAGCCCGTAGGATCTGGGCAGGGTTCAGAAAATGAGATACCGGTTCCGCCACCAGCTGGAGGTGGTGAGTTCCAAGATCAGACCGGAGATGACGCAGTGTCACAGGCGATGCTGCGAGTGTTGGAAAGGGTAGCTGGGGCTAGTGGTGGTGCAGGAGTTAGGAAATCTGTTCCTGAGCGACTCCGGGCTAACGGGGCCGAATTCTTCCGAGGTGTTTCTGGTGTTGCTCCTAGCACTGCTGAATATTGGCTGGAGGCAACTGAGCGGATCATGGATGATCTGGACCTGACAACTGAAGAGAAACTGAAAGGTATCGTGTCGCTTCTCCGGGATGAGTCATATCAGTGGTGGCTCACGGTGCGAGACAGTGTGGCAGCTGAGGATTTGACATGGGATTACTTCAGAGCTGCATATCAAAAGAAGTATATCGGGGCTAGTTATATCGACTCCCAGCGAAAGGCATTTCTGAGGCTTGTTCAGGGAAGTAAATCTGTTGCTGAGTACGAGGCTGAGTTCCTGAAGCTGAGTAGGTATGCCAGGGGCATTGTAGCCACTGAGCATGAGAGGTGTGTTCGTTTCGAGGATGGTCTGCGAGACGAGTTGAGGCTGCTGATTGCTCCACAGCAGGAGCGCGAGTTTGCTGTCTTAGTTGAGAAGGCTAAGGTAGACGAGGGCGTTAAGGAGTCAGTGCGGCAGAGTATGGACAGGAGTAGGCTTAAGAGGAGCTTCGGGTCTTCTGGTTCGTCGGGTAATCCGCAGAAGAGGGCTAGACCGGGTGGGCAGAATCAGTCTGCTAGGTTTGTTGCTGCTAGGCAGGGACCGCCGCAGTGTAATCAGTGTGGGAAATCTCATTGGGGTGGTTGCTGGACTGGAGGTAAAGGTTGCTTCGAGTGTGGTTCTCTGGAGCATCGCATTAGGGATTGTCCGCGTAGGATGGCCAGGATTCAGTCTGAGAGTCAGGGCCGTAATCCGTTCAGAGGTAATGGACCGCCACCGCAGAGGGGCCGTGGTAATGGCAGAGGTGGTTATGGATCTGGTCGGGGCCGTGGAGCACCGGGCAGAGGTGCGGGTAGTTCTGATGCCAGACAGCCTGGATTGGTATATGCTGCGAGGCGCCGAGAGGAGGCCGACGCACCGGACGTCATAACCGGTACGTTTTTGATTTTTGGTACTCCTTATACTGCTTTGATTGATGTGGGTTCTACGCACTCTTATGTTGCCAGTAGTATAGTAGAGACCATGGACTTAGATTCCGAGATATCTTCTAGGCAGATGACTGTGATTAGCCCTCTAGGTCACTCTGTAGTGGTAGATAAACTGTTTAGAGAGGTACCCCTAGAACTCCAAGGGGTAGTGTTTGCTGCTGATCTGATGGAACTGCCGTTTGGGGAGTTCGATTTGATTCTTGGGATGGATTGGCTGGTTAAGTACCAGGCGAGGTTGGATTGCGCGGCTAAGCGCATGGTTCTCAAGACGGCTGATGGTGTTGAGGTCGCTATGATAGGTAATAGGAGAGATTACTTATCAAATGTGGTATCTGCTTTGAAAGCGGAGAAGATGGTCAGGAAGGGCTGTGAAGCGTATGTGGTTCATGTGTATGCCTTGGAAACTAAAGAGTCTGCGGTAGAGAAGGTTCGTACTGTTAAGGAATTTGCCGATGTGTTTCCTGAGGAACTTCCGGGTTTGCCGCCAGATCGAAAGGTAGAGTTTGGGATTGATCTGTTACCCGGGACTGCGCCAGTGTCTATTGCTCCGTATAGGATGGCACCAAAGGAATTGGTGGAGCTTAAGGCTCAGATCCAGGAGTTATTGGATCGAGGTTTTATCAGGCCAAGTGTTTCACCGTGGGGTGCGCCGGTACTCTTTGTTAAGAAAAAAGATGGTACAATGCGGATGTGCATAGACTACCGCCAGTTGAACAAGCTGACGATTAAAAACAAGTATCCGTTGCCACGGATAGATGATTTGTTTGATCAGCTGAGGGGTGCAGCGCTATTCTCTAAGATTGATCTGAGGTCTGGGTACCATCAGCTAAAGGTTAAGGAGGCTGATATCCATAAAACAGCGTTTCGGACTCGGTATGGGCACTACGAATTTCTGGTAATGCCATTCGGGTTGACTAACGCACCGGCAGCGTTTATAGATATGATGAACAGGGTGTTCCAGCAGTATCTGGATCAGTTCGTCGTGGTTTTCATAGACGACATCTTAGTATACTCAAGGACAGAGGAAGAGCATGAAGAGCATTTGAGGGTGGTGCTGCAGATTCTGAGGGAGAAGCAACTCTATGCCAAGTTCAGTAAGTGCGAGTTCTGGCTTAGAGAAGTGACGTTCTTGGGTCATGTAGTGTCAGCTGAGGGTATTCGAGTAGATCCTCGTAAGATTGAGGCTGTTTTGGACTGGAAGCCACCTAGGTCGGTGGCTGAGATTCGTAGTTTTCTGGGTTTGGCCGGATACTATAGAAGGTTTGTTGAGGGTTTCTCGCTAATAGCAGCGCCGATGACCAAGTTGTTAAGGAAAGTGGTTCCGTTTGTATGGACTGAGAAACAACAGGAAAGCTTTGACAAGTTAAAGAAGATTTTGACTGAGGCTCCGGTTCTAATTCAACCTGAGGCTGGTAAAGAATACACAGTCTATTGTGACGCATCACATACGGGTCTGGGTTGTGTGCTGATGCAAGAAGGTAAGGTTGTGGCTTATGCTTCTCGACAGCTGAGGCCACATGAGGTCAACTATCCGACGCACGATTTGGAGCTAGCGGCTGTAGTCTTCGCCTTAAAGATTTGGAGGCACTACTTGTATGGAGAGAGATCGATAGTCTACACGGATCACAAGAGTCTGAAGTATCTACTGACTCAGAAGGATTTGAATTTGAGGCAGCGTAGATGGGTTGAGTTGCTGAAAGACTACGACTGTTCTATTGAGTATCATCCGGGCAAGGCTAACGTGGTGGCAGACGCGTTGAGCCGTAAGGTTGTTTCGGACTTAAGAGCATTGTTTGCCCATTTGAGCTTGTATGACGACGGGAGTATTTTGGCAGAGCTGCAGGTTAAGCCTACTTGGGTGGAGCAGATCAGAGAGAAACAGTTAGAGGATGAGGTTCTGAGTGCGCGAAGGTTACAAGTGCAGAATGGTGGTTTGGAGGGTTACAGCTTATCTAGTGATGAGGTGTTGTGTTTTCAGGGTAAGGCTTGTATGCCTAAAGACGTTGAGCTAAGGCAGAAGATTCTTCAGGACGCACATAGCAGTCCTCATGCTATGCATCCTGGAGGTAGCAAGATGTACAAGGATTTGAGGGAGCAGTTTTGGTGGCCTGGGTTGAAGAAAGGGGTGACAGAGTTTGTTGGGAAGTGTCTAACTTGTCAGCAGGTCAAGGCTGAACATCAGTTGCCGTCGGGTTTGCTTCAGCCTGTAAAGATTCCTCAGTGGAAGTGGGAAAGGATAACCATGGATTTTGTCAGTGGGTTACCGCTTACGCCAAGCAAGAAGGATTCAGTTTGGGTAGTGGTGGATCGTCTGACTAAATCAGCTCACTTTATTCCGGTGAGGGTTGACTACTCACTTCAGAAGCTAGCGAAGCTGTATGTTTCAGAGACAGTAAGGTTGCACGGTGTGCCAGTTTCGATAATCTCGGATAGGGATCCCAGGTTTACTTCAAGGTTCTGGAAGGCATTGCATCAGGCTCTGGGTACTCGTTTGGATTTCAGCACGGCTTTTCACCCGCAGTCTGACGGACAATCAGAAAGGGTTATTCAGATCTTAGAAGACATGCTGAGAGGTTGTGTCCTGGATTTCAGGGGTAGTTGGGAGGAGTTTCTACCATTAGCCGAGTTTGCCTACAACAACAGTTACCAAGCAAGCATCAAGATGGCTCCGTACGAGGCGTTGTATGGTAGGAAGTGTCGCTCACCTACATGTTGGACAGAGTTAGGTGAACGCCAGTTGTTAGGACCTGAGTTGGTAGCTGAGACAGAAGACAATGTTAAGTTGATTCAGGCTCGATTAAAGGAAGCTTCGGACCGGCAGAAGTCTTATGCCGATCTTAAGCGAAGAGATATAGAGTTTGCTGTTGGGGATCGAGTTTTTCTGAAGGTCTCGCCTTGGAAGAAGGTCCTGAGGTTCGGGAAGAAAGGCAAGCTAAGTCCGAGGTTCATTGGGCCGTATAAGGTATTGAGACGAGTTGGACCAGTAGCGTATCAGCTTGAGTTGCCAGCAGAGCTTAGCCAGATTCACGACGTCTTCCATGTATCGATGCTTCGGAGGTATCGTTCAGATCCGTCGCATGTGGTAGCAGTGGAAGAGATCGAGGTAAATCCAGACTTGACTATGGAGGAGGAACCTGTGCAGATTTTGGATCGGGATGTGAAGGTTCTGCGTAGGAAGTCTGTGCCTTTGGTTAAGGTACTTTGGCGGAATCATGGCGTAGAGGAAGCGACGTGGGAACCCGAGGATGCGATGAGGCAGCAATACCCGCAACTCTTTTGACCAGGTAATTTCGAGGCCGAAATTATTTTTAAGGGGGGTAGAACTGTAATATCCCGGGTTAGGGGCTATTTTGGTGTTGCAGGATATTGCATGGTTGTAGTGTGCTGTGTTGTTATTTTTATGTTCTTGGGGCTTAATTATAGCCTAGGGGTATGCCTGAGTAAATCAGGAAATTTTGGTTTTTAGGCTTTTTGGGAAGAGAGCTGAGGTAGCTGGGGTTTAAGGAAATAAATTGGGGTTTCATTGCACAAATAAAGTGTTGGCAAAGTGGCTGAGCAAGGTGCAACTTGGGAGCTAGGTGGCGTCATTTGCAAGGGAGGGGAGGTCCTGAGTTCAAGCTGCAGGATTCCCATTTTGGTTGCTTTTTGGGACGGCATGGAGAAGAGGCAGAATGCAAGTGGAATTCTACCATGGACTTGGTCAAAAAGGTGACTTGGATGGTGGAGAGCAAAAAAGGGAGTAAGACTTGGTAAACTCATTTGAAATGAGTGGTTGGGAGCTTGTGGAGGGATGTGGCCGAATATGGAGGAGTGTTGTGGGGTGTTGGCCGAATTTTTGGGTGTTGGGGAAGAGGTTGGACGGCTTTGGTAAGTGAGTGGGAAGGCTATGCCGAAATTCACTTGTGAATTTTTGGTTGTTCGGTCAAGGGTAGTAGGCTAGGATCTTCTCATTTTGTCATTGGTAAGGTCACACTTTCTTTTTTCCTTTTTGTCAAAGCAAGCCGAAATTCTAAGGCATTTCTCTCATTTTTTCTTTGAAGCCAAAAGTGCAAGCAATTAGTTGACGAAATTGATTGGTTCCTCTCAATTTTCTTGGTAGCCGATTGTGCCTTGTTTTCTTTTCCTCTTCACTTGAGCAAACCGAAACAAGTTCTCTCCTCCTCTTACCATTTCTTTTCTTCTTTTCTCTCCTTGTTTAAAACACTTGAGCCGAAACTCCACCTCTCCAAAACATTTTCCATCTCTTCTCTTGCTAGCCGAAACCATATCAACTTGCCCAAACGTTCTTCTACTTTCTTAAATCCTAGTGCCGATTTCTCCTTTTCTATTGTTTACAACTTAGCCGAATAATCCCCTCTCCTAGAAGTCCTGGTTTGGCCGAATATTGGGTGTTGGTAAGTACAAGGCCGAATGGCCATATCTCCTTTTGTTTTGGTTCTTTGTTGGTTATGGTTCGGGTAAGAGCCGATTTCTGTCCTTGCTAATAAGAGGGAATCGTCGGTTTGGAAACCGATTCTGTTTTAGGGCCTTGTGATCGTGGTGGTGTTTAGAGGAGGCAGTCAATTGAAGCTTTGACTGCAAGTGGCCGATTGGTAAGTAAAAGGGGTAAGCAGTTGGTATATTGGTGTTAATACAATTAGTTGATTTCGATTAAGGTTCAAGTGATTAATGATTCCATTTTCTTTTAGGTGGAGGCCGATTGTCAAAAAGAACCACTACTGGTTCGGGTATTGGTTAGGAAGCAAACCAATAGCAAGGTTAGGGATTGAAACTAACCCCTTTGGGTTTAAGATGTCTTTGGCCGAATGGTCTTAGTACCTAACCCCTATGTTTGGCCGATTGTAGGAGTTAGCAATCGAGGGATTTAGATCGTTTCATGGGATTCTAGACTCGGTTTACCAGGTGTGTATACTAACACACTAATATTTAGTAATATTGTTAATAACCTGTGTGATGACTAATGAAACAGTGGTGACTGTCATGATACCCTCATGGGTATGATTTTGGACTCGGGTAAGTCAGTGCTACTATTATGAGTTATTGATGATCTGTATGATATCATGATTATGGATATGTGACATGGGGTATGAGATTAGACATATTGGCATGATATGCATGATAGTATGATATGCATGATAGTATGATATGCATGATAGTATGATATGCATGATTACATGAGTTTGGCATGTTGATGGGTGATACGAGAGGAGGGAGCAGTGATATATTGTGCTGACGAGCACCAGTGCTTTGGTAGCACACTTTGTGACTTTGGGTCACCAGAGGTTTGGCACCTCCAGAGGTTTGGTACCTCAGCGTCTCGTCCCAGTGGCTCAGTACCACAGTGGGTTGGCCCCACAGATGATTATACGGGATTGACGCCAGTGTTTTGGTAACACACGATGGGTTGGCCCCATCACCAGATTTGTGACTACGGTCACCAGTGCTTTGGTAGCACATTGTGTCTTTGGGACACCAGAGGTTTGGCACCTCATTGCGACTTGTCCCTGTGGTTTGACCACCGTGGGTTGGCCCCACTTGAGATATGGGATCGTCTGCTAGTGTTTTGGTAACACACGATGGGTTGGCCCCATCATCATTGGATTTGTGACTTCGGTCACCAGTGCTTTGGTAGCACAATTGTGTCTTTGGGACACCAGTGCTTTGGTAGCACATTGACGGATATTGTGTCTTTGGGACACCAGTGCTTTGGTAGCACATTGACGGATATTGTGTCTTTGGGACACCAGTGCTTTGGTAGCACATTGTGACTATATGTCACCAGTGGTTTGGCACCACCAGTGGTTTGGTACCACACGGGGTAGAAAAGGAGATATGGATGGTTAGGATCGGGTTGCATTGATTATATTGCTATGTATGATGTGTGTTAGCATGTGGTTTTTCGGGAGTGGGATTTACACACTGAGTCACTCGACTCACCCTCTCCTTTGACATTTCAGGTGACTCGTAGACGCGGACATGGAGCCGGGATGGACTCGAGGTGCTCATGCCATGCTGAATAAAGTTTTTTTACTCAGACTCTATAACTTTTGGTACTTTAGCTTATTACTTTAAATTGGGTTTTATTTCGGATTGTAAAAGGCCTTTTAAGTTATGTGGTATGCTGTCTATGTTTTAAGTGATTTTGAAATGCCTTAACAAAATAACTCGGAATAAATTTTACTAAAATTTGGAAAGATAATGTTTTCAAACTATAACGCAATGTGTTTTTAACTATACCATCGGGTATCACACTCAGTCTTTTTGATAAACAAATTCAACTGGTTTCCAATTCTAACTTGTAATTCACCTAAATTTAAAAGTGTTTTATGTATCACTAAGAAATTACTGAGGTTTTAAATGGTTTAAACTCGTTTTAACTATACACTCTGGCTAAGTTTTCAAAATCTCCGGGTTTCGAATACGTCAACTGTTTTTCAAATAAGACTACCCAAATTGGTTTCAAGTACATCATGTTTTCATCCAACTTCTAAACGAAAAATCTGAACCTATTAGAAACAATTTTCCCCGTAGCATACCAGATTCGGACGTGGTGTCTTGTCCGGGTTTGGGGTGTTACAATTGTGGTATCAGAGCCAAGTTCAAAGGCTCGGCTGTGGGCCTGAGGCCCAAAATGGTTTTCAAAAGTCTGTTTAAATGTTTGTTTGAAAGTATGGTTTTGAAAGGCATGGCACCCAGTCTCCGGCACCAGTTCGCCCAGGTAAGTACCCCGGACTATTCTTTGTGAATTGATTGGATATGATATGATGTGACGACTAGCAATAGTATATTACCTTAGAGATTGAAACCGATAGGATTCTGTGAACTTGCGAAAACAAATCTTCTTTAATGTTCATAAGACTTGCCTTTAAACAAGTGGAATAAACACTGATGCATAAAATTCTTAATCAGATACGTAGAAAGATTTGACATGAGCACTCGAGGCGGACGTGGTCGTAATACTCGTGGTAGAGGTAGGGGTAGGATGACGGTTTCTGAGCCCGTAGGATCTGGGCAGGGTTCAGAAAATGAGATACCGGTTCCGCCACCAGCTGGAGGTGGTGAGTTCCAAGATCAGACCGGAGATGACGCAGTGTCACAGGCGATGCTGCGAGTGTTGGAAAGGGTAGCTGGGGCTAGTGGTGGTGCAGGAGTTAGGAAATCTGTTCCTGAGCGACTCCGGGCTAACGGGGCCGAATTCTTCCGAGGTGTTTCTGGTGTTGCTCCTAGCACTGCTGAATATTGGCTGGAGGCAACTGAGCGGATCATGGATGATCTGGACCTGACAACTGAAGAGAAACTGAAAGGTATCGTGTCGCTTCTCCGGGATGAGTCATATCAGTGGTGGCTCACGGTGCGAGACAGTGTGGCAGCTGAGGATTTGACATGGGATTACTTCAGAGCTGCATATCAAAAGAAGTATATCGGGGCTAGTTATATCGACTCCCAGCGAAAGGCATTTCTGAGGCTTGTTCAGGGAAGTAAATCTGTTGCTGAGTACGAGGCTGAGTTCCTGAAGCTGAGTAGGTATGCCAGGGGCATTGTAGCCACTGAGCATGAGAGGTGTGTTCGTTTCGAGGATGGTCTGCGAGACGAGTTGAGGCTGCTGATTGCTCCACAGCAGGAGCGCGAGTTTGCTGTCTTAGTTGAGAAGGCTAAGGTAGCCGAGGGCGTTAAGGAGTCAGGGCGTTAAGGATAAGAATAAAAATTAAACTCTAATTTAATTACAATTGGAATCCGAATAGTATCCTGATAAGGACACATTAATTGTCCGCTTCTTGGTGGTTTCCAAGTAGCTTCCTTTAATTGGTGGATGCCATCTTGGTTGCTTCCAGGTGGCTTCCTTCTTTGGACGGATGCTATGTTGGCTTTTTCCACGTAGCTTCCATGAACAGTGTATTGATAAGGATGCCATTATGGTGTTTCCACGTAGCTTCCTTCTTTGGACGGATGCCATTATGGTGTTTCCACGTAGCTTCCTTTTCTGGACGGATGCCATTATGGTGTTTCCACGTAGCTTCCTTTTCTGGCAATGTCTGCTGCTTGCATCATTGCTTACGTCATGACATTGATTGTTGATTACATCATTGTCTACGTCACTTGGATGCTGACTGGTTGTCATCTTCCAATTTTGTCTTCATCCTTCTTGGATGTTTCTCAGGTTCATTTCCTCGATCTCGTCAAGGTGTAATGATTCCGGTGACGGGACTGGTGTGTTCCATTGTTCCCATGTTTCTCGGATCTCCGCTGCTAACGGATAGTCTCCGATTTCCATATCCGCTATTTGTGTTAATAACGAAATGGCTTCTTCATTGCTTTCATCCTGGTGGTTTCCAGTGTTGTAAGCTAAGATTCTTCTTCCATCGGTCCAATACTTGACAGTATCTTGATGGAGAAGGTGTCGAGCCATGCTCATAAGATCAATTCCGGCTTGGACTTGATACTTGTTGAAATTGTTATAGCACTCATCAATGATTTTTGACAAATGCTCTGGATCTTCTCTGACTGCTGCTAGGGCTTTTCCCGAGAACAGAGTGTTTATGTTCCAGATTTGATAAGGCTGATGAAATTTTCTTCTTCAGCGAAACCAATGAGACTGTTTATCTCAATGTGAAAATAATAGACAAAATCGTCTATGTTTACAAAATTTGATAGCCGGGATTTGACTATCGCAGGAAAATCTTTTAATAAATCAAAAGAGAGATTTTGGACTGTTATTTCTTTAACAAATCCCCATTCAATACTGGTTATATCAAATGGCTCATGATTTAATCGAAATTCTATAACAGGAGTTTTTTCTCCCATGTCATTTGTAAAAACAAATGCTTGTGAAAAATATTTCGAAAAATGTTTCTAAAAATAGAGCTTGCTGTTTGCAAATGGCTCTGTTTATTTTCGAAAATATTTCTGAAGGTAAAATTTGTCTACATTTGTTATATAGACATTTTCGAAACAATTTATTAATAATAGGAGTGTTTCTCCCTTTATTAATAAAGTATTGAAATATATCAAGAAGATTGTTTATCTCCTTAATATCCATATATTCAATTAGGACATCGTCCCAATCTTTGTATAAAATAGATTTTAATAATAATTCTTCAGATTTTTCTTGAGTTGTTTTTTCAACTAAGAACTCTGAGAATTGGGTAAGAGCTTTTCTGAAACTAGCCCTTTGTTCCAAAATATGGTTTTTCCATATTCTGTCAATGAAATGGTAATAGTCTGGGGGTAAGCCTGGATTATAAAAATCCTTTAGATTTGAGAATTCAGAGTTTTGTTGTTTTTTCAACAAAGCATCTGCATATTTGAGAATTTCGGAATCGGTGTAAGGCTTTTGAGAGAATTGAGAATAACAATCTACCGGTGTTGGTGATTGCGATCCAATTGGTTGGTTTACCAATTGATATGGTAAATAATATCCCTGGTTAGGATAAAATTGTACCTGTGTTGGTGCAACCATAAATTCTTGTTTAGAACTTATATTTGCAGGTGCAGAAATAAATTCTTGTTTAGAATTTATTTGTGTAGAAATAAATCCTTGTTTAGGACTTACTTGTGCAGGCTGAAATCCTTGTTTAGGACTTTTTTGAGCAGGAATGATTCCTTGATTTGGACTCATTTGTTTTGCGAAAATAAATCCTTGGTTAGGATTTTTTCCTTTATTGGGTTTTTTATGGACAGTTCTCCATCCATCATTTTCTATTAGAGGTTGTTTACCTCTATCCATTAGGCCTGCTAAGATAATCTGCAATCATATTGTTAGTACCCTTAATATAGATAACATCAAAATTAAATTGGCATAATTCATTATACCATCTAATTCTTCGAGGAACAGTTTCTAAACTTTTATTAGTTAGAAATTGTTTTACCGCCTGATTATCAGTTTTTATTATAAAATGTTCAGGTGCTAAATATATAAGGAATTTTTTTATTCCTTTTTTATTGCTAATAACTCTTTTCATAAATAGCATAATTTATTTCATTGGATTTGAATTTTCCTGAACTATAACCGCAAATTAATTCTTCATTACCAATTGTTTTGGCTTTTAGAACACATCCCCAATTTTTTTCGGAGGCGTCTGTTTCTAGAATTAATTTATCACCTTGTTTAGGTAAATAAACCTTAGGAATATAATTTATTTCAGATTTTATTTTTTTTATAATATCTGAATCTTTTTTAGACCAATCAAAAGGTTTGTCCTTTTTTAATTTTTCATATAATTCATCTAGTTTTTTAGATAAATTAGGAAAGAAATTTCTACCATAATTAACAATTCCTAAAATTGTTGTAGATGTTTTTTATCAACAATATTTTCAGGAAATTCTTTTATTTTAACAATAATATGGTCTTGGAGTTTAAGACCATTGGATGATAATATTAGTCCTAGAAATTCTATTTCAGTTTTTTCTAATTCGATTTTCTTGGGACTTAATATTATTCCGTGTTTTATAAACTCCCTAGCTATAATATTTAGATGTTTTCTATGTTTTTCCAGTGTTTCTGAAAAAATTAGAATATCATCTATATACACCACACAAAATTTTTTATATTTTTTAAAATAGAGTCCATCCATCTCTGGAAGACTTGTGGTGCATTACATAATCCAAAGGGCATTACTTTCCAATGATAATGTCCATTTGGTGCACTAAAGGCTGTCAAAGGTTTGGATTCTTCTGTAAGCATGATTTGCCAAAATCCTGATTTACAATCAAATTTACTAAAATATTTAGCTTGTTTAGCTTGATTAATTAATACATCTTTTCGTGGAATGAAGTATCCATCAAAAATAGTATTTTGATTTAGTCTTTTATAATTGATGACCATTCTAGCTTTTCCTCTTTTGACTTCGGCATGGTTTCTTACCATGAAAGCAGGACTAGAATGTGGACTAGTAGTTTCTTCTATTAGTCCTTTTTCAAGTAATTCTTTTACTTGTATATCAAATTCGTCTATATCTTGTTTAGTATAGACCATTGGTTTTACTCTAATGATTTTATTGGGGTTTTCCAATTTTATAGAGCAATATCTAGGACTATTTTTCCATAATTTTAGTGGTTCTTCACTAAAATTATTTTCTAAGATTTTAAACAACCAATGATTTGTTTCAAGTTGTTTAATATGTTCTTTAGGAGGGGTAAAATTTTTATCACAAATATATTTGTGATTTTCTACTAGAGGTATTTCTACTGAGGTATTTTCAGTAGTTAATACAACCAAGTTTTTATCAATAGAAAAGGGTAAATGTTGAAAAATAAAATTATTTCCTAATAATATATCTCCATGCATTTCATGAAAACATAATATTTTAGGAATTACAAATCTAACATTGTTTATGTAGATTGGTATATTTTTAGCTTTAAATAAAATTAAAGTTTCAATACCATTAACACCCACAGCTCTAATGGGATTTTTCATAAGTTCCCATTTTTCTGAAGGTATAGCATTTTCTCTACAGCTACTAGTTGTAGCTCCAGTATCAAGTAAAGCATTTAAAGAATACGTTTTATATTCTCTAAATTGGAATGTAATTTCTATATAAGTGTAATATTTTCTTGGTTGAAAATTTGAAAAAGTAATAATATCTTTCTTACCAAATTTCATTTGCTGAATTATTGGTTTTTCCAATTTTTTAGACAAATGAACTGGTTTTAATTCCATTAGGAATTTGTTTTCCCAATGCTTAATAATACTATGAAAATCTTTCTTATCAATTTCCCATGGTTTTGGGGCTTGGTATTCATACGGATCCGGGGGTTCCGTTTCCATAGGATCTAATTTTATTATTTTTTCTTCTGTTGAAGTTTCTTCTTCATCAGAATTTTGTTTATTTAAAACTATATCCATATTATTAGAATTACTACTTTCTGTAGTTTCTAAAATATAACTATCATTTTCATTATTATATTTATCATTATTATTATCATTATCATCATATTCTAACATATAATGATAATTGTACTTATCAAAAAGTTCTTTATGTTCTTGATAAAGATCTTCTATTAATTTTAAATATTCTACTTTTTCATAGCTATCATCTGTTTTAGAAAATTGGCTTTTCCAATGTTCTATCAGATTTTTATAAGTATTAAAATCATATTTTTGTGATTTTTCTGTTTTTTCAATTTTTTCTTTTGTTTTTTCATTTTTTATATAATTAGTAGATGAGGATTCTTCTGACGAATCTTCCTCAGATAAGGCTAATATATAATTACTATTACCATAATATAAAGGTCCGAAATCAGATTCTTTATTATTACTAATATTTATAACCTGATCTAATTTATTATTTACATCGGATAATAACTCCTTAGATTTGCTATTCAAATCTAAATCAGTTACTTCTCCCATATTATCTATTTTTTCTTCTACTTTACTAATTTTAGTATATAATTTACCAAAATATGTATTAGTTAAATCTATTAAACTATTGATACCCATACTAAGAACCGAAACAGAATTTTCATTCTTAGAGTCTATATGCATAGTATGATTACAAGTTTTATCTTTATATAAACAATCTATTTGTTCCATTATTATTATCCCTGGTACCTAAAACCGTCTGTGTCTTAACGTCCTCTCAACGCCAACAACGTCCCACTCGGACTCAACGGCTACGAAGACTAACGACAGATATATGGGTTTTGAGACAACAACAGCGAAACAAACAGAGTTGAAACACAAAGATAGAAACTTACAATGATACCAAGATATTAGAACTCCAGAAATCGTTACTCCGGGGCTCCTAGAAGAGGATATCTGATACCAGCTACGGGGGAGGGAGGAGGGAGGAGAGTTTGTGCGAGCGGAAGGGTATCTAATATCTACTTAGTATTGCTGGGTATGTAGAAGATAGATAATTTACAAAAGAAAAACAGAGAACTGATTTCGGTAAAAGATTATGGTATATTTTATTGGAAGGGGGGAAGATGCCTTCCCAAGCTTACAAGAATGCCTATTTATAACCAAAAAATTCTAGGCTAAAATCTAATTACAACTGAAGTCCGAAATAATTGTTCGGATAAGAATAAAAATTAAACTCTAATTTAATTACAATTGGAATCCGAATAGTATCCTGATAAGGACACATTAATTGTCCGCTTCTTGGTGGTTTCCAAGTAGCTTCCTTTAATTGGTGGATGCCATCTTGGTTGCTTCCAGGTGGCTTCCTTCTTTGGACGGATGCTATGTTGGCTTTTTCCACGTAGCTTCCATGAACAGTGTATTGATAAGGATGCCATTATGGTGTTTCCACGTAGCTTCCTTTTCTGGACGGATGCCATTATGGTGTTTCCACGTAGCTTCCTTTTCTGGCAATGTCTGCTGCTTGCATCATTGCTTACGTCATGACATTGATTGTTGATTACATCATTGTCTGCGTCACTTGGATGCTGACTGGTTGTCATCTTCCAATTTTGTCTTCATCCTTCTTGGATGTTTCTCAGGTTCATTTCCTCGATCTCGTCAAGGTGTAATGATCCCGGTGACGGGACTGGTGTGTTCCATTGTTCCCATGTTTCTCGGATCTCCGCTGCTAACGGATAGTCTCCGATTTCCATATCCGCTATTTGTGTTAATAACGAAATGGCTTCTTCATTGCTTTCATCCTGGTGGTTTCCAGTGTTGTAAGCTAAGATTCTTCTTCCATCGGTCCAATACTTGACAGTATCTTGATGGAGAAGGTGTCGAGCCATGCTCATAAGATCAATTCCGGCTTGGACTTGATACTTGTTGAAATTGTTATAGCACTCATCAATGATTTTTGACAAATGCTCTGGATCTTCTCTGACTGCTGCTAGGGCTTTTCCCGAGAACAGAGTGTTTATGTTCCAGATTTGATAAGGCTGATGAAATTTTTCTTCTTCAGCGAAACCAATGAGACTGTTTATCTCAATGTGAAAATAATAGACAAAATCGTCTATGTTTACAAAATTTGATAGCCGGGATTTGACTATCGCAGGAAAATCTTTTAATAAATCAAAAGAGAGATTTTGGACTGTTATTTCTTAACAAATCCCCATTCAATACTGGTTATATCAAATGGCTCATGATTTAATCGAAATTTTATAACAGGAGTTTTTTCTCCCATGTCATTTGTAAAAACAAATGCTTGTGAAAAATATTTCGAAAATGTTTCTAAAAATAGAGCTTGCTGTTTGCAAATGGCTCTGTTTATTTTCGAAAATATTTCTGAAGGTAAAATTTGTCTACATTTGTTATATAGACATTTTCGAAACAATTTATTAATAATAGGAGTGTTTCTCCCTTTATTAATAAAGTATTGAAATATATCAAGAAGATTGTTTATCTCCTTAATATCCATATATTCAATTAGGACATCGTCCCAATCTCTGTATAAAATAGATTTTAATAATAATTCTTCAGATTTTTCTTGAGTTGTTTTTTCAACTAAGAACTCTGAGAATTGGGTAAAGCTTTTCTGAAACTAGCCCTTTGTTCCAAAATATGGTTTTTCCATATTCTGTCAATGAAATGGTAGTAGTCTGGGGGTAAGTCTGGATTATAAAAATCCTTTAGATTCGAGAATTCAGAGTTTTGTTGTTTTTTCAACAAAGCATCTGCATATTTGAGAATTTCGGAATCAGTGTAAGGCTTTTGAGAGAATTGAGAATAACAATCTACCGGTGTTGGTGATTGCGATCCAATTGGTTGGTTTACCAATTGATATGGTAAATAATATCCCTGGTTAGGATAAAATTGTACCTGTGTTGGTGCAACCATAAATTCTTGTTTAGAACTTATATTTGCAGGTGCAGAAATAAATTCTTGTTTAGAATTTATTTGTGTAGAAATAAATCCTTGTTTAGGACTTACTTGTGCAGGCTGAAATCCTTGTTTAGGACTTTTTTGAGCAGGAATGATTCCTTGATTTGGACTCATTTGTTTTGCGAAAATAAATCCTTGGTTAGGATTTTTTCCTTTATTGGGTTTTTTATGGACAGTTCTCCATCCATCATTTTCTATTAGAGGTTGTTTACCTCTATCCATTAGGCCTGCTAAGATAATCTGCAATCATATTGTTAGTACCCTTAATAACATCAAAATTAAATTGGCATAATTCATTATACCATCTAATTCTTCGAGGAACAGTTTCTAAACTTTTATTAGTTAGAAATTGTTTTACCGCCTGATTATCAGTTTTTATTATAAAATGTTCAGGTGCTAAATATATAAGGAATTTTTTTATTCCTTTTTTTATTGCTAATAACTCTTTTTCATAAATAGCATAATTTATTTCATTGGATTTGAATTTTCCTGAACTATAACCGCAAATTAATTCTTCATTACCAATTGTTTTGGCTTTTAGAACACATCCCCAATTTTTTTCGGAGGCGTCTGTTTCTAGAATTAATTTATCACCTTGTTTAGGTAAATAAACCTTAGGAATATAATTTATTTCAGATTTTATTTTTTTATAATATCTGAATCTTTTTAGACCAATCAAAAGGTTTGTCCTTTTTTAATTTTTCATATAATTCATCTAGTTTTTTAGATAAATTAGGAAAGAAATTTCTACCATAATTAACAATTCCTAAAAATGTTGTAGATGTTTTTTATCAACAATATTTTCAGGAAATTCTTTTATTTTAACAATAATATGGTCTTGGAGTTTAAGACCATTGGATGATAATATTAGTCCTAGAAATTCTATTTCAGTTTTTTCTAATTCGATTTTCTTGGGACTTAATATTATTCCGTGTTTTATAAACTCCCTAGCTATAATATTTAGATGTTTTCTATGTTTTTCCAGTGTTTCTGAAAAAATTAGAATATCATCTATATACACCACACAAAATTTTTTATATTTTTTAAAAATAGAGTCCATCCATCTCTGGAAGACTTGTGGTGCATTACATAATCCAAAGGGCATTACTTTCCAATGATAATGTCCATTTGGTGCACTAAAGGCTGTCAAAGGTTTGGATTCTTCTGTAAGCATGATTTGCCAAAATCCTGATTTACAATCAAATTTACTAAAATATTTAGCTTGTTTAGCTTGATTAATTAATACATCTTTTCGTGGAATGAAGTATCCATCAAAAATAGTATTTTGATTTAGTCTTTTATAATTGATGACCATTCTAGCTTTTCCTCTTTTGACTTCGGCATGGTTTCTTACCATGAAAGCAGGACTAGAATGTGGACTAGTAGTTTCTTCTATTAGTCCTTTTTCAAGTAATTCTTTTACTTGTATATCAAATTCGTCTATATCTTGTTTAGTATAGACCATTGGTTTTACTCTAATGATTTTATTGGGGTTTTCCAATTTTATAGAGCAATATCTAGGACTATTTTTCCATAATTTTAGTGGTTCTTCACTAAAATTATTTTCTAAGATTTTAAACAACCAATGATTTGTTTCAAGTTGTTTAATATGTTCTTTAGGAGGGGTAAAATTTTTATCACAAATATATTTGTGATTTTCTACTAGAGGTATTTCTACTGAGGTATTTTCAGTAGTTAATACAACCAAGTTTTTATCAATAGAAAAGGGTAAATGTTGAAAAATAAAATTATTTCCTAATAATATATCTCCATGCATTTCATGAAAACATAATATTTTAGGAATTACAAATCTAACATTGTTTATGTAGATTGGTATATTTTTAGCTTTAAATAAAATTAAAGTTTCAATACCATTAACACCCACAGCTCTAATGGGATTTTTCATAAGTTCCCATTTTTCTGAAGGTATAGCATTTTCTCTACAGCTACTAGTTGTAGCTCCAGTATCAAGTAAAGCATTTAAAGAATACGTTTTATATTCTCTAAATTGGAATGTAATTTCTATATAAGTGTAATATTTTCTTGGTTGAAAATTTGAAAAAGTAATAATATCTTTCTTACCAAATTTCATTTGCTGAATTATTGGTTTTTCCAATTTTTTAGACAAATGAACTGGTTTTAATTCCATTAGGAATTTGTTTTCCCAATGCTTAATAATACTATGAAGATCTTTCTTATCAATTTCCCATGGTTTTGGGGCTTGGTATTCATACGGATCCGGGGGTTCCGTTTCCATAGGATCTAATTTTATTATTTTTTCTTCTGTTGAAGTTTCTTCTTCATCAGAATTATTATTGCTATTAACATTAATATTTATAGCCATATTATTAGAATTACTACTTTCTGTAGTTTCTAAAATATAACTATCATTTTCATTATTATTATTAATAATGTCATTATTACTATTATTATTATTATTATCATTATCATCATATTCTAACATATAATGATAATTGTACTTATCAAAAAGTTCTTTATGTTCTTCATAAAGATCTTCTATTAATTTTAAATATTCTACTTTTTCATAGCTATCATCTGTTTTAGAAAATTGGCTTTTCCAATGTTCTATCAGATTTTTATAAGTATTAAAATCATATTTTTGTGATTTTTCTATTTTTTCAATTTTTTCTTTTGTTTTTTCATTTTTTATATAATTAGTAGATGAGGATTCTTCTGACGAATCTTCCTCAGATAAGGCTAATATATAATTACTATTACCATAATATAAAGGTCCGAAATCAGATTCTTTATTATTACTAATATTTATAACCTGATCTAATTTATTATTTACATCGGATAATAACTCCTTAGATTTGCTATTCAAATCTAAATCAGTTACTTCTCCCATATTATCTATTTTTTCTTCTACTTTACTAATTTTAGTATATAATTTACCAAAATATGTTTAGTTAAATCTATTAAACTATTGATACCCATACTAAGAACCGAAACAGAATTTTCATTCTTAGAGTCTATATGCATAGTATGATTACAAGTTTTATCTTTATATAAACAATCTATTTGTTCCATTATTATTATCCCTGGTACCTAAAACCGTCTGTGTCTTAACGTCCTCTCAACGCCAACAACGTCCCACTCGGACTCAACGGCTACGAAGACTAACGACAGATATATGGGTTTTGAGACAACAACAGCGAAAAAACAGAGTTGAAACACAAAGATAGAAACTTACAATGATACCAAGATATTAGAACTCCAGAAATCGTTACTCCGGGGCTCCTAGAAGAGGATATCTGATACCAGCTACGGGGGAGGGAGGAGGGAGGAGAGTATGTGCGAGCGGAAGGGTATCTCTAATATCTACTTAGTATTGCTGGGTATGTAGAAGATAGATAATTTACAAAAGAAAAACAGAGAACTGATTTCGGTAAAAGATTATGGTATATTTTATTGGAAGGGGGAAGATGCCTTCCCAAGCTTACAAGAATGCCTATTTATAACCAAAAAATTCTAGGCTAAAATCTAATTACAACTGAAGTCCGAAATAATTGTTCGGATAAGAATAAAAATTAAACTCTAATTTAATTACAATTGGAATCCGAATAGTATCCTGATAAGGACACATTAATTGTCCGCTTCTTGGTGGTTTCCAAGTAGCTTCCTTTAATTGGTGGATGCCATCTTGGTTGCTTCCAGGTGGCTTCCTTCTTTGGACGGATGCTATGTTGGCTTTTTCCACGTAGCTTCCATGAACAGTGTATTGATAAGGATGCCATTATGGTGTTTCCACGTAGCTTCCTTCTTTGGACGGATGCCATTATGGTGTTTCCACGTAGCTTCCTTTTTGGACGGATGCCATTATGGTGTTTCCACGTAGCTTCCTTTTCTGGCAATGTCTGCTGCTTGCATCATTGCTTACGTCATGACATTGATTGTTGATTACATCATTGTCTGCGTCACTTGGATGCTGACTGGTTGTCATCTTCCAATTTTGTCTTCATCCTTCTTGGATGTTTCTCAGGTTCATTTCCTCGATCTCGTCAAGGTGTAATGATTCCGGTGACGGGACTGGTGTGTTCCATTGTTCCCATGTTTCTCGGATCTCCGCTGCTAACGGATAGTCTCCGATTTCCATATCCGCTATTTGTGTTAATAACGAAATGGCTTCTTCATTGCTTTCATCCTGGTGGTTTCCAGTGTTGTAAGCTAAGATTCTTCTTCCATCGGTCCAATACTTGACAGTATCTTGATGGAGAAGGTGTCGAGCCATGCTCATAAGATCAATTCCGGCTTGGACTTGATACTTGTTGAAATTGTTATAGCACTCATCAATGATTTTTGACAAATGCTCTGGATCTTCTCTGACTGCTGCTAGGGCTTTTCCCGAGAACAGAGTGTTTATGTTCCAGATTTGATAAGGCTGATGAAATTTTTCTTCTTCAGCGAAACCAATGAGACTGTTTATCTCAATGTGAAAATAATAGACAAAATCGTCTATGTTTACAAAATTTGATAGCCGGGATTTGACTATCGCAGGAAAATCTTTTAATAAATCAAAAGAGAGATTTTGGACTGTTATTT